>JAUNZO010002533.1:0-68661 GCA_031894775.1 Chloris gayana
ACGACCATAAGTTGGACTGGACCCAGAATTGGCCCAATTAAATTCAGTGGGCCTACGGGATAGTTCTTTTTTAAAAAAAAATCTTAATGGCTTCTTGAATAGCTCTCAAAACCATTTTTTATTTTTTAAAGAACAGTTAGAGATGCTCTAATAGATCTTAGGCATTACACAATTCAGTTGTAAAACTAGAAACATGGAAAATCAACAAGTCTGTTCCCACGTACAGCTTGAGACAAAACATGATAACCCAGTATTACAGCTCAATTAAGTATGCTGCTCTCCATGCACCTGGCCTTCACAAGAGCACAAGCTCAGTCTAATCAACGGTGCCGGTGCCTATCCTTTTCACGAGATGAATGGGAACTGTAGTAGTCACCCCGGTCTGAAAAGCATAAGCGAATATATAAGAAACATAGCTTCTGAGTTAAACATTCACTACGAAAGGAAGATAGAGTACTATGCAAATATACCTCGTGATGAGTGACGCCTTGACCTCTCCTTGTCTGAATATCCTGCATTGGAGAGACATCCATGTCATAAGAGAAGCATGACACAGCTTCAAACAAGATAACCAAAACTCAGGTAGGCTCATGGGTCATGGCAATACCTGAACTTTTCTCCCTTGAACGGTGCCTCCGGTCCCTTTCGCGATCAGAATCCCTACCCCTGCCATCACGGTCCCGGACCCTTGATCTATCTCTTTCTTGTTCTCGACTCCGTTCAACACTGGACTCTGATTTCTCACTCTTCTTGTTAACAGTCGCGTCTGCTTTGCCATTGAGTTCAGCAGGCAGCGACTTACCTTCGCCGTTAGTTTTTTCCTTCACCTTATTAGATCCAGCCTTAGTTACTGAATCCTTTTCCTGGCTAGAACCTACAGGTACAGGGGTACCCTTATCACTAGCAGCAGCACTTGCCGTATTTTCCTGCAATAAGTCCAAAAAATGTCAGTGATGGTCTCAATAATAAACTCAACGAATACATAATTTTGAGTTGCATTCTTTATTAACCTTTGATGCCAGTGTATCAGAAGTCCTTCTAACAGTAAAAGAATCATTGTCTTTATACACTGGTATGTATTGTGCCTTGGGTAGGCTGTACAGGTGAGCCAGAACTCTGCAAACTTCCTGAATTCCAGCCTCATCAGCATCAAATACAGTCCACCAAGGAGGGTCTTCAGGGAGAGGAACACGGTGTCTCCTAGCTGCAGCATACACAACACCACATGCCACTACTTCACTCTTAAATCGTACGCAGAGAGTAGTCCGCAGGCTGATTCAGAAAATATAGACAGAAGATGTCAGCAGCTGGTAGAAGCATAAATTTAACTGCAGAAACACAATAGCAACATCCTTTAACATAAGCTTTAATTTTTTCTATTCAAAGCCAAATAGGACTGTGAATCTCCAACGAAGATAATTGTGCCATGAACAAAACAATTTGTAGACCCATACAGGTGTGATAAAAGTGTGGTGCGGAGGGGAGCTTTTTTGCTATTATAAGACCATCAAGCGGCTTGGTCAGAATAGCACTCTCAACATTGAAGTGGTTTTTTGGAAGTATAAAAAAAGTGTTGATTGGTATTTTATTTTTTGTATGATTTATTTGTTAAAATATTTGGCTGTCGCGTACATAATTTTGGGGTCTGATTTATTTTTGTGTGTAAAGAGGGTCACCCACAGAACAAAGAATGAGGAGCTCAGGTGTTGTTTGGTATGTTCACATGGTTGGCAGCTCAATATGGAAAGAAAATAGACTAAAACAGTGTACATAGTGCTATTTTAAAGGTGAACGCATTGTTGAAAATGCATTTTAGCCATTTCTATGTTGATAATGCTATTCTAGAGAAGCCACATGTCGAGGGTCTTATAATAGTAATCCTCTGCAGCACATGTCGCAAAAGTGCAGCGCAGAGGTCAGAGGCATCCTTGGAGTCTTTTTAAGTCAATTTTTTGTTTGCGACCATAAGATGTAAGATCTCACAATTCTGATAGGTCCAATTATTGAATAAATCATCCTAAGCAGGCAAACATCGGTCTATTTGAAGCCCTGGTTTAAAAAATAAACAAAAACATCTGCCTGGCACCTCAGTCAGGCACTAGGAGCTAGGCATTTCCCACAAACATCACACCGAATTGCTCCCCAGATCACTCAAGCAGACACCTAGCATGACAAGTCGCCGCCATTGTGCTAGGCACCAATCACTGGCCAGTTTGCATCTTAGCCTTTTTAAAAGACTTGGTCTAGATCCCTTTTTTTTTGTCTAGTTTGCTTTTCTGTTACCTCAGTTGTTTCTAGATAAGTTTGCAATGCTCTCCACTTCCTACTGTTTCACATCCCTCGAAAGAAGAGAAACAAGGTTGCCAATACTAGTTACAGCTATAGAAAATCAATGTCAACACAAGAAGTTGATTGTAACATTTTCATGAAGCTGTGGAATTGAAATTGATACTCTCAGACTTATAAGCTTTGCAAAGAATAAAATAACAATAACCAATAGTCTCACTTGCCCAAACACGCATAAAATATTTCTAGAGCTTATCTTATTACCAGAAACATGTCATTTCAAGGATGTATCTGTTGTATCGAATGACATGTGCCTAATGGGAAGTGAAAGAAACATTTCAATAAACAAACCTTCATACAATACTTGTTAGTTACTCAAATTTCATGTTTATGTAGTGTATCAAAGTCAAAACCAATGAAAAGGTGTGAAAATATTGTCTCCTCCACACGAAACAAAAACAGGTGCACATTATACCTATCATTGGCAAGGTTCCATGCCTCTTGTGTCAGCTCAGGGGCTTCAAGTGTTGCAAGGTAATTTGATATAAACTTATGGGGATGTTCAACATGGCAAATAAATCCCATCTCCTTCAACAGATGGCGTTCTGTCCTAATCAGGTCATGCCTCAGTTCTGAATATTTCTGTAACAAAGATCAGAAATCAGAATAACACTTCAGTTTACATAAACATCATAAGGTCAGTATAGATTTTCTTCAACAAAGTAAATAAACAATATAATGCTATAATATGATACAAAATTAATAAAAATAAAACAAAATTATTGATGATTCTAACCTGTTCTGGCTATTAATATCAAGCATAAAACTGTTGTTTTAAAGAAAAAGGAACTTAAATTATGTTCTTTAAACAAAATATACCTTTGAAAAAACATCTAAGTGCTCAATAGGCAAGTTCTCTCTCCTACATTCCATTCTGTGGAAGACAAAGATGATATGTTTTGATTTTCTTGGACTCTCCTCCAACTTCCCTGCCAACCAAACACAGCTAGCAGCAACTCTCTGCAAGAACAAATAAACCAACCCATTAGTTCGGTAAAGAAAATCTATGAATGAACCATCACATTAACTTAATACAAAGGTATTTACCTTAGCACTAAATCGAACAAACGACTTCTTGCAGTAAAAGCGATGGAACAATACTTGTGCTGTGGCCATCACTGCTTGTGGTCTTTGGTGAGTCAAGGAATTCAAACACTACATCAATTTTAAACCAGCCTAGAAAAACTAAGCTTAGAGGGGGTTTAAAAGAAGAAACAAACCATGTGCAAGGTCAGAGAAACTGATGAAAATTTGAAACCTCCCATTAATTCTCCATTATGTTGTAACTATTTGTTTAGATAACACTGATTGTGAATATTACAAAGAATCATTATGATAACATCAAATCTCCATAATGAAAACATAGCTTTTATAGCAGCAACCATTCATAAAAGAGGATCCTCTATATTTCTTTATGCGTAGTACTAAATTAAATTGAAGACAATCAAGAATCAACTGTTCGGATTCTCCCCTCTTCATTTTTAATTTCTCACTTTAAGATTATTTTAACGACATGAATCTACTATGCTGCAAAGACGATATACAGAGTAATGCTAGTCTAGAAACATGATATTGGCCAAAAGTACCATTTCCATTGACAAAAAATGCTGCACATGACACAGTCACTATCTAGTAACATCTTAGTCGCTTGAACATAAGCTAACTCGACAAATAAATCAACCACCCAGAAAGAAATGTATAGGGGCTAAAACTCTTCACTCAACAGCTATGCCGCTTAATTGAGCACTCAATGAACTTCTTTGCGTCTGTAACCTAATAATGCAAGTAACAAACAGATGCAATACCCTCACAAAACCATCCAATTAACAAGATTCCCTTATACAAAATAAATATAATTCACAACAGAACCTCAAATATCATAAACAACTTTCTAAAAACTCATTAGGAGATTAGTTGCAAATGCTGAACTCATTTTCAAGTATTTTTTTCCACATAAAGGTCTAACTGCAGCGTAAAACAACATATCTGCAGCTTGAATGTGTGTCACTGCATGGAAGACAGTTACCATTTTATTAGGCTACCAAGAGAATTTGACTATGGAATCACCTCATTGACCGCATATTGTCGATTAACCCCTTAATAAAGAACCCGGAAACCTGATGAACAAAACGCACTAATCCCAAACGAAAACAACAAGCTACGACTAAAAGAAAGCAAATAACATAAGAAACTACACTCGAACTAGCTCAGTTAGAAACAGATCTCTAACTGAAGCTAATCAGCATACCCTAGTACCAGTGTACCACCGCGTGAACCCTACCGACTGGATTTAGAGACAGTGGAAGGAATAGAGGGTGGAGAGCTGAAGGAGCTATGGAAAAAGGATACAGCCTGAGGAGGATGCCGCTCTCCTGGATGAGGTCGCAGCCGTAGACACGGAGCGAGGTCTCAGTAGCCTCGTCGATCCCATCCTTACGCGACGGCGAGTCCCGCAGCTGCTCATCCGTCAGGTAGAACGTGTCGATCGCCGTGTAGATCATCCTCTTGACCTAGTCCACCTCGCGGCCCGCCGACCACCCTTGGCCCCCGCCTCAACGCCCACTGCTGCTCGGGCCGGGGCCGCACCAGCGCTTCGCCAGGGTGGCTGTCGCTGCGTTGCTGCAACGCGCGGCGGCAGAGTCAGAGGAGGATCCTGTTATGTGGGAGAAATCGGCGGGGTAAGGGCAGTAGCGGCGGCGGCGGCGGCCGCGATTGGCGAACGGAGATGGTTGGTGGATGCGCCGGAGAAGGAACGGGATAATCTGACGCTCGTCTCAAGGTTTCAATAACCGGCCGGACCGATCGGGCGGTTTACTGGAAAACCAAAAAACCGGTCAATTAAGCGGCGGGGCGGGGTCACATCACAATATACATGCAATTCAAGGATTACTGACCAGAAGTTTTCAAAATATTAAATGAATAAGAACTACATCGTTTATCACTCTTAATTCATACAGTAACTCTCACGGTACTAAGGCCAGACTGTAAAACCATCCATGTTTTATCTTCTGTGTACTGCATGACTCTGTCTTGACATTACATGATCTCCGATCATCCCGCGTGAAGTTCCTTATTTGTGTCCAATCCTCCTACTATTGACCATCAAGTTGACTTTATTTAATTAGCTACACATCGTGAGACAAGCAAAATAATTTTCCTTTTCCCCTCTATTTTCTCCAACACCTTCAATAACTCCGGTTAGTCACAAACATAACCCGGGTAGTTAGGATCGATCCGTTTTATCTTATAGCCTCGTGTATGCATAAACCGATGAAAAACCTATGTTAGAATACGCCTAGTATTGTTGACCTTTATCTTGATAACCGGGTAGTTAGGATCGGTCTGTTTACTTTTAATGCTTAGCATGCTTAGAAATAAGTCAATTAATCTTGCTTATATGATGGTAGAAACACGGTATAGAAATCTAAGCAAGTGGTATGTGATGGATGGTGTGGTGGGCACATGGTGGTATGTGGCATGCTTGCTGTAGATTTAAGGATAAGTTCTTGAAGCGATTCACCCGAACTTTCGTGCTAACACAAGGCTGGTATGGGTAGGCTTAACTCGGTAGTTAGGGGATCTCCTAGTGGCGTATGATTTGGAGGGATGGGTGATGTGGGACAGGGACCAACAGGTCGTTCCAAGACTCACAAGGCACAATAGGAGCCCTTAGGCGGATATGTAACCGATGTGTAGTCCCCTACCGGTGAAACCTTAGTGGTCACGTATGAGCTGGGAGAGAGCCTAACGACTTGCAGTGATCTCTTGGCATTACACCATAGGAAGTGTGCTTGCATAAAGGAGACTTTAGTCCACCTCGACAGAGGACGAAATCATCGACTTGTGGGTAAAGTGGTACAAACTTTGCAGAGTGTAAAACTGTCATGACAATCGTGCTCACGGTCAAGAGCGCCCTGGAATCCTCGCTCGATTAGAGTTACTTTGAGACAGATTGTTGGAACTAGATGGCTATGGTGGGTTGGTATGGGTTGATTCGGGTTGGAGTCACACATAGTAAATAGGTTGCTTAAGCCCTTATGAAACAAAACTAGCTTTCCCCAAATAAACCTTTTTACTTACCTTTCCTTGTCCTAGCCGCAACCAGCCTTTCCTCAGTTGTAGAGTACGACACGCGTACTCACACTTGTTATGTTTCTTCTTCCACCTTCTACTCAACGACAATACAGGAATGGGTTACTCGAGGATGGTGCACTAGAGTGCTTGGCGCGTGTGCCCCTAGCCGATGCCTGTGGATTTGGGATGCTCTGCTCTGCTATGTTCCGCTGTTCGGTTGAAAAATAATGTAATTTCTTCTAGACCTACGGGTCATTTTGTAATAAAGAATACTATGTAGTACTCTTCGGATATGGTTTAATTATTCCGTTTTTCCTTATCATAGTTGCGTATGTGATGTAACAGATCCTGGCACATATATGTACGCTCCTATTTATTTACTGAAATAGGGGTATGACAGTTTCAGCCAAAATAAAAAGAACACCACTAAACTAGTACAAGTCTGCTCGGCTGTCAACAAAGCTCGAGGCTTGCAACCTACTCAAGCTTTGCTGGTCAAAAACTCAACTCGAGCTCGGTTTGTTAATTAATCAAGCCAAACTCGAGCTTGTATCAAAGATCACGATCTTTTGACGAGTGAACACGAGAAGATTGATTAGACTCGTGTCTTTTTTACAACAATTAGGCTCATATTTTATCAATACTATAAAAAATAAATACCATCTCTTTTTCATGTTACTCTACGACGATCTACCCACCTGCAATATCTATACCCTTGACCCAGTTTCTGGCGTGTACCACAGCGTTGCATATGCATTATACATATGGTTTACATGGTTTTTGTCCTCCTGCAACGTTTTTTTCTTCACCAATGAAATCTACTCGCCCTCCTCATCAGAGTATAAAAGAAAAACGATGTCGACATGTGGGGCCTGACATTTGTCCCATGTGTGGCTAACCGTGTCTTTGTGAACGTTAACATGCCCACCCGCCTCCTTGTCCAGCACCTTCTCTGCCATGTCTGTCGCTCATTATCCGCACCCTCAGATCCTTGCGGTGATGAGGCTCCCGTTGTCAAGGATGAGCTCGATCCCCTCTCACTCAAAACACATTAATATTTTCTCAGATATTTTATTTTTGAAACTATATTTCAGCAAACATAAGTTTTTACATGAACAATGATATTTACCTAAACCCTTTACATGGAAGAAAGTCCACATGAAAGAAAACAAAACAAAGTAGAAGGAACAAAAAGAAGAAACTTGGATGCCCCATTATAGTGTCATTTATTATGATCAAAATTGTCCCTTATATGTTCATGTCCTTTCCTATTTTTCCGATTACTGTTGTACACTTTCTAACTTTTTTGTATGGAATATATGTCAACCATTACGATAATTGTTCGTAAATAGCATATATATATTACCAACTCAATTAATGCACACATACAAGCAAGTAGAAATACACCGAGAGTAAGTTATGTTAAGACAAAGAGTCACATTGATATTGGAGACAAGCAAATACTACTCAGTCACATCACAATATACATGCAAGTTCAAGGATTACTGACCAGAAGTGGTCTAACTTGAAAATATTTAATAAATTAATAAGAGATAATCTATTTTCATCATTCTCTTATTTCATAACTCCCACGGTATTGAGGCCAGACTCTAAAACCACCCATGTTTCTTGCCTTCTCCATGTGTACTACGTGAATCATCCTTGATATTACATGATCTGCGGATCATCCTGCGTGAAGTCCCTCACTTGTGCCCAATCCTCCAACTATTGACCACCAAGTTGACTTTATTTAATTACCTACACATCATGAGACAAGCAAAACAATTTTTCCTTTTCCCCTCTATTTTCTCCAACACCTTCAATAACTTCGGTTAGTCACAAATATAATTTTACATAGCGTCACACAATCATCAAAATGCAACATTTCAAATCAAACAATGAACAAGCCAATGTCAATTACTCATCGCATCATTCCAATTGATGGTACATCCCAACATGATTTCAGACAAACCATCACATTCATATAAGAGACAAGCATGAATTGTTGTTGTAGTTCAACGATGACTCAAACATGACTAATAGGAAGACCATAGATGGTCTAGTTGGAAATTATTAAATGACTCGATAGAATATAGTGATCTATCTTTAGTCATTTCTTGGTCTTCTGTTTCTCAAATGTGGCTCGGAAGACGCAGCACATCAGAAGTTGTGAGAGGCATGGCAATTAAGTCCTTTGCTCCATCTTCCATGCACCTGCATAAACCAAGGCCAAGTGATTTTCACTTAGTAATGTATTTTGATGACAGATGTAATACTAATGGATTGTCAAATAAATATGTTTTACAAACTTTTTCATTATGCCGCGGGTGTCTTCATCAAAGAAGCTGGTAACAACCACAGGAAGGTGCTTCAGATTGGGTGATTCCTAAGTACAGAAACATAAATAACATATAAGAAACCCTATTCAAACTGATTATAATATGATAATTGTTTGTTGTTGAAAAAGGAATCTACCTTCACTTTCTTAAGAAGGTCATAGTCATTCATATTAGGCATACAAGTAATTTGTCAAAACCAAATCCACATCATTTTCCTATATTTCAAAGTTTACAACATCATAAAAATGTCAAATATAGTAATAATTGGTGTATAACAAATTAGCACGAGTCTTGTTGTGAAATAATAACTATACAAACTATTAATATACCTCATCCAAGAACTTCAATGCTTCCTTTGCACCTTTTATAGCAGTCACTACAAAAATAAAAGTAAAGGCTAAAAGCTTTAATATCAAAGAAAAAGCAAGTAAAAAAATGATAAAGACTTGAACTTGTAATAATAATATAGGTGTTAGTAAAAATCCACCATTATATGCATTTTTTACAAATAAATGACGCAAATGTACTATTTACACTATGTTTTGAGATGGGTTAAATCGATATAAAAAATTGTTAGCATGGATGCATGCAAGGAATAAATCCTACTAAATCTTTTAATTAGATTGCATTCGAGTATACCTCATTAGCAAGAAGATAAATATTATTTCAAAAGGAATCAAATAAGAAATTGATGCATAAAAACATTAAGTAAAAAATGAAATTGAAGTCCTATAAAAACCATCACACCTCTAATGCCGCAAATAGTTAAGACCTTGGTAACGATGATAAGAAAAAATCTAAATCATTAACAACGAGCACATGAGCAGGAGTGGCCATGACAGAGCGGCACACAAGTTCCACTAGAACAATTTTCTCCCCTTGAGATTTATATGGTGTTGTTTATATTGCAATGATGTTGAGCAAAGGGACGCAAGAACCTGTGTTTATATAGCGACTTAAAGCAACATGATAAGATCTTCAAGATTTACAAAATTAATAACGATAGCAATATCTTATCGTATCTTGCAACACGACAAACAGAAAGATTTTATGTATAATAGGTATATCCTATAGATTGCTCATCCTTTGCTTCCATTGAATACAAATTAATAATGGATGCACAACACGTACAATTGCTAGACAGATTATGATAAAAGCAATATTACATACATAGGCATGTCATAGTTTTTCTGTTATTTTTATGCATAATAATTTCAGCCATCTTTCATTTTCATGTATTTTCCTTGTTTTGATAGAAGAATTATCACGTCATTGGGCAAGGATAGACATGTCTATCTCCAATAAATTAAATTGAATTATATAAATTATAAATATAAACAGGAGTGTTGTGGTTGTGTAATTCATCCAAGTAGAGCTACTTTGTGGGTTTAAGTAAGGAAATTTTTTGTTAGGGTTGCACTTTACCCATTAGCAGGCCTAAGCATGATGTCATAGGCCTGCAATTGGATTATTTACGCTGAATATCGGTGTAACATCTTGGACTCTTTTATTTTTTGGGTGGGGAGGGGTATGTTGTTTCACATCATGTCATTCCATACAAGGACTACCACATGAGCGTACAACATAAAAGGGGAAAATATTGGATGGAAACCCACCCTTTAGTGAAAACATGCAAACCGAGTTGTATCGCAACGTTCCAAATGTGTGGTTTGGATGGAGTTGCGAACATTGTGTTGTTGTAACACCCCGAAATTTTAAAAACATAAATCAAATTCAAAATTTGCGACTAATTTAAAAATTTTAGGATTTTATTTCTACGATACATAATTTTTTTTAGAGAACCCAATTAATAAATAAACTAGAGGGAAGATAGATTTATTGAAAAGTATAAAAACAACCTTGAGAAGTGCTTGTTATTCTGTCCTTTTATTATGAGTACCTCCATGTTTAAGACTCCTAATCCAAACTTCAAATCCAAAACCAAATAAATTCAAACTGAAAAAATCAAAATAAAGAAAATAGAAAATAAACCCGAGAAAAAGAAAAAGGAAATTCTCCCTTGACGGGCCTCTCTTATCCTTTTCCCCCTTCCGCGTCCTGCGCGCTCGACGCCGCCGCCGCCCGCGCCCCAAAGCCACCGCCCTAGCCTCATCTCCTCGCACGACGTGCCATGTCCGAACGAGAAGCACGTCGCGGTCCCCTCCTCCGCCGCACCCGTCCAAGCGGCCAACCCGCTCGTCGTCGAATGCCGACCCGACGCCGATGCCTTCCGCTCCGTCAACGTCGCGCGAATCCCAGCCGGCCTTAGCCCCACCCGTCACGAGCATCCCCCTCGCCGTCGCTTCCCTCCTCCCCTCCGCCTTGACCGCCACGGCTGCTCCGGCCTATAAAAGGCGAGACGGCGAGCTCACCTTCTCCACCCCGGCGCAAGCCTCACCGCCCTCCATCCCCTCCTCGCCACGCGCACCACCAGCAGCTCCCCGCCGGGCGCCGCCGGTCCGCCGCCGCATCCCTCGACGCCGACCCTCACCATCGCACCTCCCGTCAAGCCGCCACCGCCACACACTCCGGCGCGTCCCCGCGTGCGTACCCGACCCCTCCAACCCCTCATTTCCTCCCCGTTCGAGCAACCGCGCCACCGCCGCCGCCCTACCCCGTCTCCGGTCGTCGTGCTCATCCTCACCACCGCTCGCTAGCCACCGCTGCCACTCCCTCGAGCCGCGCGCTACATTGTAGTCCCTCGACGTGCCCTTCCCGTGCCGCCCCGTCCACCATGGCGGCCGCCGACGAGGATTCCGGCAAGCCCGCGTCGCGCGCCGCTACTCCGGCCACCGCCCGCCACCGTGATCCGTCCCCAATCAACCCCAACCGTTCGATCTACGATGCACGGGTGAGATTAAAAGCCATCATACCCCTTCGATTCATAAAATTCCCACCCTCCGTTCTTGGATCAACGGCCCACATCGCTCCATGCCATACACCCCCTCTCATGGACTTGGTCCACCAACCCATGGACATGCAAAAATAATTCCTAAATTCCCGGAAAATCCCAGTCCAAGGTATTTTTACATCCAGGCCCCTAAGCTTTCTCATTATTATGTTTAGGTCCTTGAAATTTTACAAAAAGATCCTCAAACTTTTTGAAAATTACATTTCAAGCCCTTGAAATTTTACAAAAAGGCCCCCATACTTTTATGAATTTACAAATAGGTCCCCGTGACCTTAAAAGTAATTATAGAAAGGTCCCTAGAACTTCTAGACTTCATATCTTTTGATTCGAAACTCCGTTTCGGCGATTCTTGCGCTCACACGATCGTCCCGACGCGTAGAATCCTTTGCCAGCCACCCTAATCTCATCCTATCATAATATTTTCCTCCTTACCCCCTTAATCTCCCATCTCCACCGTCCGAACTCTGTTTCCACCGATCATTCTCGCCGTTGAACTCCGCAGTTCCGGCATACCCAAACCTATTCCCCATAATCCATATCTTGCCCCCCTAAACTCCGACCTATCCTCGTCAGTCATTGGTATACGCTAAACCTTATGATCTAAATTGTGTTTTAATTGGAGCTTGATTGCTTTCTTAATTATTTATTTTCTTTTTCGTATTAGCTTCACGTATGATAGAGGCGGAGAATCCGAAGGAGCCCAAACTAGAGATGACGCCCGACGGCCCAAGTCTCAAGACAGATTCTAACGCCAAGTAGAGTAACGACGTGAGGCACGACTCCTAATAGATTTAGCGTTGCTGTGCAAGCTCTATCAATTCCTTGATCATAATTGATCCTAGTTTCTCTGCTTATTCTCGCACCTATATACGAAGCTACTCTTATATGCATTTATCCTTGCAAATATTTTACTAGAGCCCAATTGTTGTATGATAATGTTCAAGTCACTATAGATGCGAACATTATACCCTTGATTACCATTAGGTCACTAGAATCAACCTAGATGTATTGTTAACTATGTTAATAATTTAGTACTATCATGCTTAGGAACTATTACTATCTTATCATGATACACCCTATTTATGAAAATGTGTGAAAATGTGTTTGGTGGTGTGTGTTGATGGGTGGGTGATTAGACCAACTATGTTAAGGTGAAGTTGGGTGGGAAATGATACTGGCCGTGGGTGAAACTCCTAGTAGTGGTGTAGAGTACTTGATGTTAGGTGATGTCCATTTGCGATGGACGAGTGTTTGCCTCTGCCATATAAGGACCGGTTCTTCGGACCCCAAATTGGTGATTTAGTGTACAACCATAGAATCTGTTGTAGGTAGGATTGTGCACCAAACCTTGGGTTACGCAGCAAGAAGTTCCACCGGGTGTAGTAGATGACGGAGGTCTAGGGATCGTTTATTTGGTGAAGTCCAGTACTTAGCACATATATGGTGGACGATATGCTTGTGTCATACGTGTCGGATCCTCGGGCATTCGGGGTGGACTTGTGGGCGTGCCTAGTTGCGGTTGCGGTGTTATGAGCTTACTTGAAAAGAGCGCATAGCCTGTGGATAAAGTGTACCAACCTCTGCAGAGTGTATAAAACTATCCGGATGTCCGTTGTCACGGTATATTGACACGCCAAACCTTGAGCTCTCGTTGATTAGCCACAAATACTAAACCCTTGATGTGTGAGTGGGCAGCCTTGTGTCCGTGAGTTTTGGAAATGGTGTTGGCCTCGGAGTGCCGAGCTATTATGACCTTCGGTCGGAAGGCTCAACTAAAATTTATGGGAACTATCGGGATCGATGAATATCTCCCGCAGGTCCGACCAACTAAAAGATACAAAATTGTTTTCCTCTTATGAAAACCCCATTGATTATGTAGTGAGACCTTGCATTCGCGCTTTCCACAAAACCCTTATCCAATCCTTGACTACCATCCTAAATACATGTATATTATTACCCTTTGCTAGTGGTAGAGCTTGTTGAGTACCTTATGTACTCACGATTTGTTCATTGTGGTTTTTAGTGGACAAACTTCGAAGAGATAGAGACGGTTAAGTTTTGTTGTATGCTCAAGTTGCTTGTGGATGATTGAAGTGTTCAGCTTTTGCCCCTTTTCGCGACATACTCCGGATTGTCACTTAACCTCGTTTGGTAAGTTCTCTATAAATCTTCGTATTTTAGTACTATATGCATTTGAGACTATTTGTTTGTGCGTACCAACCACTGATCCAGGGATTGGTACAGGATGCACGATACCCCTCCGAGGGAGGGGTGTCATAGTTGTTAACGTGCGTAGCAACTCGTAACATTGTGGTCATAGAATTGAAAAGTTTGAATAAGTTTTTAGGTTCATATTCCTACTCAAGTTAATCCACCCCCAAATGGCATGGACTCCAAGGAGAGGATCAAGTGCATCAAATTGGCACGCTGGACAAGGGAAAACAAGGAAAGCTTAGCAAGTGCAAGACGTCAATGATGATGTATTGCATGACGCCCGCAATTGTTGAAACTAAGTAATGCCAACATAAACAAGGTACTTCCAATGATTTCTGGATAATCAACAATAATATTATTGGCATATTTTATTTCTGATATTTATCCGACTTAATTTTGCAAGAACTTGTAGGTGTGCATGGAAAGGGTGATGGATGTTGCTGCTGCTTTCGTGACCATGATGTCACCCATCATTCTCTTTTTCACTGCTAACATTGAAAATGATTTACTCATCTCGTGGATGGTTCATTGTATAAGCAGAATACAATATTTTAGTGTATTGTATGATGAGACACAATGGTCATGAACCATGTTGTAAACAACTTAAAATTGGTGAGAATATACGGTGCTCTCTAATTGATTAGTACTGTTATTTGGCCTTAATGCATGTATTTGCTTTAATGGATTGATACTACTTATCTTCAAAGTGAAACTTTGCTTTTTGACTGAATTTTCAACCAAATGTTTTGAATACAAACAACTCGCACCAAATAATCATTATCATTAATTAGGTAGTAGCAAATCACTTCATGTTGAGATAAATATCATTTGGTTGAGAAGAAGTAACAAAAAGCATTTGGGGGAGGGGAAAGAGATATAGAAGGAGTCATACAAAGAAATCAACCGACAAGAGCTTCCTTCCTCTATCGTTGTTCATGTTGAACCCATGCCATCGACCATGGTAAGGTGCCTACCAATGATCCGCCGCCTAAAGCCTCTTGTTCCACACATAATCGTGTTCAGTTTGGGGATCCAATACACTAGAACATTTTGTTGGAGTAAAAGTGTGTTATTATGAAATCTAAGTCTTTTGTTTGCATAACATTCTAGGAGATGATAGGGGTTAAATTGCAAAATCCATGTGGAAACAATATCTCCATCCGGATTGCACACTTGGAATCCGACACAACTGGGTTTGCATGTTTTCACTAAGGTGTAAAAGTGCCTCAAGAGAAGAACATGATGATATAAATTTGAGGTTAACTCGTATTTCCAACTTTAAAATAGATGGGATAAATCCTGTGATTTTGAATGTACCTTAGAGCCCCTCTAGACATCCATGTTGTGCATTCCGGTGCTCCACGGAAATAAAGGAAGAGTGCACAATAAAAGAAGAGGATCCTCTATGCAAGAGGAGCAGATTATTGAAGTAGCATGCATGATAAAGTTGCTTGGGTTCATGAGAAGTTACAATAAACATATCAAGTTGGGTATTCATGGTCCAAACAACAAGAGTTCTCATGGCTATTGTTGTTTGAATTTCATCTTAAGCTACATGAATGATGAACTCTAACATCATTGTCATGGTTCTAAGGATATACATGTTTCATTAATAAAAAATAATTCATGTTTGGCTCTACTCTTCTTCTTTATTTGGCCAAAAAAGGTACAATAAAAAAGTAGGCGTACAAATGTACCATTTTCAGAATGGATTATGATTTATGGTGAAATTAAACATGGGTTGCATGTGGCGAGCCTAGAAATAATTGGGTTTTTTTATTGAATGGGCAGTTGTAATGAAAATGTAATGGTTTGTCCCAATAAGTAATGGATTGCAAATGGGCCAAGTTTCAATTAGTGATAAAAAATATATTGGTCTAGCCTATTAAATAATACATTGTATTCGACCAAAATGTAGTTAGTGATGTAAATGTATAGGCTAGCCTACTAAGTAATGGATCATAAAGCGGATAAATTTGAATTTTCTAGAGATATGCTATGTTTCATGTTAGCGCGGGATTGCCTAATTCACGGGCACGCGCGAGCAGGCCCCCACGCAAACTTTTGGACATGGTGGCAAACTTTCTATTCCTGTAATGTTTCCCATCCCACAACTTTCTATTTAAGGAAAAAATTTTCCAAAAAAAGTTTTCTAGAAAAGTTTCATCAAACTTTGAAATACAAAAGTTTCATCCAAACTTTGATCACAAAGTTTAAAAGAAAAGTTTCGTGACAATCAAAATTCATTCTAAAATTTTAATCAAAAGTTTGACGAAACTTCAAGCAAAAAGTTGGAGATCGAAGTTCAAAATCAAGAGTTCTTTAACTTTTCAGAAAAATGTTTTTTGAAAAGTTTCATCAAAACTTTGAACCACAAAAGTTTGATCTAAATTTTGCTCACAAAGTTTAACAGAAAAGTTCTATTAAAAGTTTTGTCAAAACTTTTAATCAAAGTTTAATCTGAAACTTCAATCAAAACTTTGGATCAAAAGTTTGACAAAACTTCAATGAAAAAGTTTCAGATCAAAAGTTCTGTTGAAACTTTGGAGAGAGAGAGAGATGAAAGAGAGGAGAAGATAAGGTGGGAGTGGGTTTGCTTGGAAGGCTCATGCGCGTACGCGTGTAGATAAGTTTTCAATGTCATATTTGAATCTCACGTGGCAATGTTTTTGATGACGAAATTTGAGGTGTAAGACACAATGGTGATGTGGGTACTATTTTTATGATGGACACCTATATATCCTACTTGACGAAAACATATGACAATTAATTTCATCACTAACGCTGGGCTTTAGGTTGGGCAATGCGGCACTAATGTTGTTCTATGACAGTGACGAAACATCACATATTGAGCTAACTTGTGATGGTTTAACAAATTATCACATGCTAATATGTGATGCTCACTCAATACATAAGTGAATCCGCTGACATCTCGTCCTACATGCATGAATCTCTTGGCAGCGAATAGGCCTATGAGTTGGTTCAGTTCCACAAATTACGAGGGAAGGTTCTTAGTGGCGTTGGACACGGTAGTTGATGGTCCAAGAGCTATAAGGATGGTGGTTTCCACAGTTAGCTAATGCATTGATGTTGGTGTAGGAGATGGTGTTGGGGCACAAGCACCTCGATCAGGGGCGAAGCCAGCCGAGCTCCTCATCGGGGTTAGCTCCATTAAACACAGGTGTCAAACATAGTGATTAGCAGCATTTTACACTTGATTACCGAAATTCCGTCGGTGTCGGCTGACACCAATGGGGCCATGTAGCTTTGCCCCGACCTCGACCTACCGTTTGGCCTCATGTATCACATTGAGAACCCGGAGGTAGATGTTTTATGGGGATGCCTTCTCCGGGTTTGAATTGACAGGTACTTCATGTCAGTACTTCGTGTGAGGAGAAATTGTTTGGGAAGAACCATATGGGCCTACTTCCATCGAGCATATTATGTAATAGAAGTTACAACACGCGAGAATCCACGTACTTGTATAATAGAATAACGAGAGAGTGTTTGTTTGGCGTATATGGTTCCATGTGCCTCTAATATATTTGTGTTCTTTTTCTTTATGTATGCGAGAGTAGACGTCCCACACTGTCTCATTTGTTATGATTAAAATTTCCCTTATATTTCATTTGCCTTTTCATTTTTCCTATTTCTTTCTATGCTTTCTTATATTTTGTAAGAAACACATATGTACCACAATGATAACTGTTTATCAAGTAGATACATATTACTTACTCAATAATGCAACATTCAAGCAAGTATAAATGCATCCCGATATTTTTGAAGACAAATTAAAGGTTCACATTCATATCATGAAATTGCTGACTCATATCACAATATATTTGTAGTTCAACGACGACTCAAACATAAATGATAAGAAGACCATAAGTGGTCCATCTTCAAATTATTCAATGTGGGTAGAAGAGAATCTATCTTCAAAATTTCTCTCTTATTTCTCAAAGGTGACTTAGCACACGAGGAACATCAGTAACCCTAAGAGGCTTGACAATGAAGTCCTTTGCTCCACCTTCCATACACCTGAATAAACCAAGGTTAGATGATTCTCTAAGCAATGTATTTTTTATCATAGAAATAATATTCATGGATGGACAAATAAATATTTTTACAAACATTTTTATTATATCAGGGAGTCTTCAGTGCTAGTAACAACCACAGGAAGGTGCTTCAGCTTGGGTGATTCCTGAGTGTAGAAATAAGATCAAAAACACATAAGGAACCTTATTCAAACTATTATACAACATTCCCTTTTTTTTGTTGAGAGAGGAATTTACCTTCACTTTCATAAGAAGGTCATAGCCAGTCATATTAGGCATAGAGTAATCAGTCATAATCAAATCCACGTCATTTTCCTATATTCAAAGTTTACGACATAAAAACGTCAAATATAGAAACAAATGCATAGAAAATTAACATTTATGTGCTCTTGTAAAATAACAATGACAAGAACTATATATGTGTTAATATACCTCATCCAAGAACTTCAGTGCCTCCTCAGGGCCTCCCAAAGCAGTCACTAGGTAAGGTAAAAGTTAAAAACTAGAAGTTAAAACAAAAGCAAATGAAAACACACTTGTCACTTGACCTTGTAAGACTAATAGGTGTCACTAAAAAACCCCAGGTAGAGCTATTTTTTTGTACGTATGACACAGATATAGTATTTACACTAAGATTCAAGATCAGTGCAATCAATATAAGAAATTTTATCATGGTCACATGTGAGGAATGAATCCTGTTAAAACTCTTAGATTTCTACTATGCCTCGTTGTCCCGTAAGATAAGTATTCTTCTGAAAGTAACCAAATATGAATGCTATGCATCATAAAAAAGATAAATGACAAATAAAACTGGTGTACTATAACAACATCGCACCTTTAATGCCACAACTAGTTAAGACCCTGGTGACAACGAGAAGAATAATATGTAAATCATCAACAACGAGCACATGAGGTGGAGCGGCCATGACACACTCTACACAAGTTCCTCTAGAAACAATTTTCCTCCCTCGAGATTGATAGAACAACCTTTGAATACGATATTGTTTGTATAGCAATGATGTTGAGGAAAACGAAGCCAAAACATCTGATTATATAGTGACTTACGACGGTGCTATGAGATCCTTGAGATTTACAAAATTAATAAACAGCAGCAATATCTAGCTACCATTTCTCGGAAGGCGACAATTGAAAGATCTTCTACATAATAGGTATAGCCAATAGATTGCTCCACCTTTGATTCCATTCAATAAAATTAATAATAGCAGCACAAATATATGACACTCAAATCTTGTAAGATGACACATGAGATCTTAGGTATAATAGGTACAACTGATAAATTAGCACTCTTTAGTGATATAATAAAATTAATACTATATGCATAGGTTGTTGAGGCATAGCTTTTGTTTTTCTTAGTTTATCCATAGTGAATTCCATCCATCCTTTGTTCATGCATGTTCATGGGGGTCTGCTAATAGTAAAATATGCTAATAATCTATATAAAATAGTGGAGTGGTAAAAACTTAGTTGTTTCATTCACATTTATTAAACACTCAATGGAAAAAAAGTGTAGTAAAATCTGGTTGTGATAGGTTGCAAAACGGCATACGAGCCTATCTCAAATAAATTTAATTAATTATATACATTATGGATTTATAAATATTACCGATTCACAGTCTAACCAACAAGAGTATTGCATTTCATCTAGTGACACCATTTTGTAGGTTGCTTTAGATAGAAAACACTAATGGGTTGGTTCTAAGTAAAATTGGTAAGGGTTGGATTAGGCTGAATATATATTACGACAATTTCATTATGGGTGGGTTTGGGTTTAAGCGCATTTGTAGGTCTAAGAATAATGTCATGGGCTACATATGATTGATGTAATCTAAATATCGGTTTAACATATAGAAAGCTCTAGCCAATCGAGCCCAAAGTGTCATATATGCCTAAAAGATGCATCATTTGTTTTGGCTCCATCTATAAATTTCGTCTTCAACATCTTGACATTCTATACAAGCATTACCATAGGAGTACAACATAAAAGTTCTATATCCCCTGAAAGATAGATTTCCTCAAGGATAAATTTGTTGAACTAGGAAGTAGAAATGTTCCTTTTTTTTTGTATTTCCAGTTTAAAAGTGGGTGGTATAGATCCCACACCCTCTTAAATCTATCTTAGAACCCCTGTGGATATCCAAGATCGGCGCCTTCAGGTGACTTGCAACTTTCCATTTAATGCAAATTGTAGAACAGCAAAAGACTAACTTGTGGCCCGCCACAAAAGCAGAGAAATAATACACAACAAAATCACAGGACCCTATATGCAAAAGAAGCATAACATTGAAGAGTGTACTCCCTTTCTTGGGGTTCACGAGAAGTTGCTATCGTGGTATATTTTATTTGGAAGTTTAACTAATATTGTACAGTAAACTTTTAGCATTAAGAACTTTTGTGTCCATGGCATGTTTTATGCCATAATTGATCATTTTCTCATATCTAAAAATTAATTCAACCTCGTTATTATATTTATAAGGATCCAATTACATATTTGATCTTTATGAAGTCAATTTGTCAAAATTTTCGCGATGTTGTATTGTACTTGATTTTATGCCCTATAAATCTATGTTACATATAATTAATTTTATTTTCTTCCTAAATATTGTAAATATTTCAACTAATTGATTGAACTACTATTATATATAAGTTTGTCAAACCTCACAATATCTATGGGCACCTTTATATGTAACTACATTGACAATTCAATTTCTTGAATCTACTCTCTTTTTTTTTTCTGTCGTTCAGACATGGGAGCAAATTCAATTTCGAGCCTTATAAATAATCAAACAAGAATGGAGGGGCGCCATTCCGTGGCAATTTACACTGTACAAGAAAACTTGCCATTGTCCAGAAAGTTTCATGCTGGTGCGCATTGCAGAACAGAGTTTGAGAGGAAGACGAGCCTGTGCTGTGCGAAAAAAGAAAACAGAGCAAGAAGAGCCTGTTGGATGAAGGAAAACAGAGGAAGACGAAACTGTGGGGAAAGGAAAACAGAGGAAGACTGCACAGATAAGCGAAGCTGTTTCCTTTTCCCCTTTGCCGGCGGCGCGCGGGAGGTGACTACACAGACAATGGTTCACGAGGTGTTATTAGTGTAAAGATGGCGACGGGGATGGTTAACAGAGTCTAGGTAACATGAGTGCGGCTGGGCTTAGTCCAATAGCACTTTTGAGGCTACTGCAGAACAGAAGATTACAGCGAATTAAAACTGCCATAGTTTCAATAGTACTGTAGAGTCCAAGAGCGACAGGTGTCGGCCAATGCTTACACTGCACGTTCTGGCATCAAATGTTCAGTAGCTAGTTGTCCATTAGTATATACGTTGCTCCCCTGATCGAACTCCATTAACCGCTGTTAGTGGCATGGCAGAGCCTCCTGATCTCGCCCTGGTCGCCGGTGAGCACGCCCAGGGCTCCCATCTTGCGCATGGCCTCACCGAACTTCGCCGCCCAGTGGGCCTGATCCCTGGCACTGTCCTCCACCATTTGCCGGGTCGCGCCATCACTGATCAGCGCCCAGTCCGAGTTGAACAGCACCTTCCCGGCGAGCACGTTCCAGTAGTACCGGTTATCGAGCCCGGCCGGCGTGCCCTGGTCCTGGTCCACGGCCACCCCGGCGCCGGCGTCAGGCGGGCACTGCCGCTGCAACCCGGCGCCGTACTCCGCGTCCATGGACTCGCTCACGTTGGGGCGGATCCGCTGCGAGAAGGACGCGCAGTGCGCGCGGCCGACGGAGTGCGCGCCGGAGAGCGTGACCAGCTCGTCCGGGGAGAATCCCTTCGCTGCGAACATGCCCGTGAGCTGGTCCAGCTGCGCGAATGGCGGGGAAGGCTCTGGGTGGCGTCGGAGGCGGCGGAGGTGAGCCCGTCGCGGCGGCCGGAGGGGACGCGGTAGCTGATCGCCCAGGAGCTGAGGATGGTGGCCGCGTCGCGGGCGGCGAAGGCGAGGATGTCGGCGCAGGAGACGGTGTTGGGGCACACGCGCTCGAGCTGCCGTTTCGCGTCTTGGATCACCTCCTGCCCGCGGAGCCCGCCGTTGGCCGGCGACGCCTTCTCCGGGTTCGGATTGGCCGGGCTCGGATCAATTAGCACTGAGCCGTCGCAGCCCTGGCATGGACAGACCATGAACATGGGTTTAAGTTGCTGTGAACGTATCAAGAACAACTCACACATTGTATGGGTTATCAAAAAAAAAACATCACACATTGTGTTAGAATCAGAACTCAGAATGCGTGAATGCAGAACTCAGGTGCGTACCCTGACGAAGCAGTCATGGAAGTGGAGGCGGATGAGCCCTGCGCCGACGCCGCGGTCCGCGTAGACATGCTGCTGCACGACGCTCGCCACGGTGGCCTCGACGTCGACGCTGCAATTGGTGTTGCTCCGGTAGAAGCCGTCTTGCAGAGCGGCCTCTGCTATTGCCGGCAACAGCGCGTGCAAGAGCAGAACTGCAACACTAACACCGCGCGCCATGACGCAGCTTGCAGGCTCAACTCTTTCAGTGAACTGACTTTGCACAGAAGAATAAGCTAGCTATAGCAAGAGTACCAGAGATCGATCTGAGATCAAGCAACCCCGTCAAAACGCTCAACACCAGAATGGCTGCAGTACCAAGGTACCGGTGCAGGTGCCGCGTTGAACTGGTGATTGATTCGCATATCTTCTTAGATGCGCGTGCGTTCCTTCGTACGTATATATAGCTGCCACTGCTGGACGGATGAGAAGCTTCGAACATGGCCGCGCCAGACACAGAAAATCTGGAACATGGCAATGAGCCCACGACACATGGAGCATTTGACCGGGCAGGCCACCTGGGGATTCTCCTGCTCAACCTTCAGCTGGCATCAAAGGACGGGCAGGCTGCGACGCAATCGCAACCAAATGGGAGGAGAATCAGTACAGCACTTCGATCGCTGCCACACGGGATTTCCGCTGTTTATTCCACCTGGGGTCCAGGATTGGTAGGCTGCACTGTACCACTTCCATCCAGCAGTCTTGATGTGGTCCAGCGAAGGATGCTACGCCGTCAAGGAAATCAGTAACTTATGTTAGAGCAGGGCTAATAACGTCGCCCGCTTGCTGGCTGAAAGATCAGGTGAGTCATCTACCGTCGGCATCAGTAAACAGTTGTATAATAGGTGGGCGACTAAACCAGTTGTTTTCCGGAATATTTAAATACTTGAGAAGCAATTCAATTGGCAGGTTTGTGGGGGCGTACTGCTTCAGCCAGCTCTCCGCTGGCGACTCACCAAGCGCCCGCTCTCTTCTCTCACCTACGTTCTCACTCCTCCACCTCAACCATTCTGCTGACGAAGCTGGCGATTAGCCCATCATTATACTTGCTCTTAGGCAGAAAACAATAAATATTTAGCGCCTATATACAGAAACATTTTGCTTCGATTCTTGGGCACATGAATATCTAGTTCTTTCTTATGATTTGTTATTTGTGTTTCGTTAGTAGTTGATCCAGTATTATTGACATGATACTGAACCCCTGTTCGTCGTTCCTGTTTACTTCTGAGTCTTCAAGTGCGCCCCAACATGCCCATGTCCACTGATGTGGAACGATAGTATTTTCCCTGCGGGATCTGAACAATATGTTTAGGTATACATGAACTCGGTCTTCAATATGTAACAACGGACTACATATATATAGATTGATATACACGGTGAAATATTATTGATATATTTTTATTTCCTAAATTAGATACACTAACCACTTGCACACAAAACATTAAGATCTTGTTAGGTTTCACCTGGGACGGACCGAAATGAGGCCAGCCTAGAATGATATTTTTTCAGTGAGAATATGGCTATTCGGTTAAGGCCGTCTCAAAAGAAATATGGTGCGTCTTAGGGTTTTTTCGGAAAATCCTATATATAGATCAGTTAAGTTGACGATCAGTTACATGTACGGATCCAACGACAACTAAGTCTAGAGTATTGGTTCCGGTGGGGAATTGAGGTGACACATGGCGCTTTTCTATTGATGCAGGATGTGACGAAGCTAATTGAGTTTGAATTCTAAACTTCAACCGTATTTTTTCTAAACCGTGGATCCATTTTTGAATCCGGTTAAACATACGTGTTCTTTAGAATTAATTCTACAAAATAAGATCCAATACGAATATTTTTTAAAAATAATTATGAAATAATTTTTCATCAACATTTTAGATATACTTGTTTCATCATTTTATATGTACTAAGTCAACATTTTTTGTAAATTGTTGACGTAGTTTTTCGAAAATGTTGATACAGTTTTGCGAAATTGTTGACACAAGCTTATGGCGTAGCTGGTGCAATTGGCCGTCACACGGAGCCGTTAATGAACAATTATTGGGCCAATCTACCCAATGACTTCCATAGATCAATCTACACGATGAAAATATTGATATAGAATGTCAACATTATTGACACAAAACAAACCAAATATGGATCTAGTCTATTTAAATATTGATGAAATTTAAATTTAAAATAAATCAAAACAATATTCATGTTGGATCTCATTTCGTAGAATTAATTCTAAATAACACGGTGGTGCAAATGGATTCGAAAATGGAGTTACGATTTGGAAGAAAAATACGTTTAAAGTTTCAAAATCAATTGGTTTCGATCGCCCTCTCACCCGCTTCGAGTCTCGTAGCAACACGTGGCAGCACCGGGAGGGACGGAGGGCCAATCCTATTGACGGGCCGCACTGGGCCGATCTACCGATCCACTCCCATCGATCGGTCGGCGTATCGGAGGTCCTGTTTTTTCTATATGTAGATCGGTCGATGGGAGATTAGGTGTAGATCGGTGTTTGAGATTCGTGTGGATTAGATGGACGTTACAGATTTAGACGGTGTCGAGAGAATGAGGGTCATTGGTGCTGCCACGTGTCGCTACAAGACTGGTGGGGGTGGGAGGGAGAGAAAAATGAGTTGATTTCGAAACTTCAAACACATCTTTCATCCAAACCGCAACTCCGTTTTTGAATCTGTTTGCACCACTATGCTATTTAGAATTAATTCTACAAAATGATATTCAAACATTAATATTTTTTGATCTTTTTAAAATTCAAATTTTTGTCAACATTTAAATTGATTAGATCCATATTTTATTTGTTCTGTGTCAACAATGTTGACATTATATATCAATATTTTTTTTAAATCTATTGATTTTATTTTTCTAAAATGTTGATGAGGATTTATAAAATAATGTTGGCACAGTGTCTCTAAAATGTTGATCTAGGACTTATGTTGCGCACTTCTTTGATAGGCTACAATGACGAGAAGAGTCATGGGCCGGATGGACCGCCGTCGATCGGTCTACTTATAGGACGGCCCACGTCTTAGTCACTTGTGCACCTTATGATCCAGATTGATTTTCTACCTCTTAATGTCCGGAATATGGAAACAACCGACCAATGGCAGAGGACACTTCTTCGTGCACTAGGCCAAGCATGAATGGAATGCGATTCAAAATACTACTGGTACAAACACGCACATGTGCGTATCCACGTTTTTTCCGTGTCTTGCCCTTGCGTGACTGTGTCGTGTCGTGGGTATAAAATCAGAGAGTGTTATTACAACTTAATCATCTCTCACAAAATCTTAACTGTCATGTACTAAACAATAGGATTAATATGTCGTGCCAAGAATTAACTGTCATATAGTGGGTATCATTAAAGAGGAAACAACACCATGGGGGTAACCACGACTATATTAGGCCCTGGGGATTTCCAGGTTACCTCTATTATGGAAATTCCCTTCCATCTTTGTCTTTTTCTCCTTTTTAGAGAATTGTGTTATGGTGTTGAGTTACTGAATCTCGCCAACCTTTTTCTTGGCAGCGTTGGCGTGCACCAAGGAGTATAGTGATCGGTCCCGACCACGTCTAGCATGGGGCTACTCGCGCTTGGCCATGACCGCGCCCGACCTAGTCTGGTCGCGATGGATCATGCCCGGCACGCAGCTGCCCACGCTTGATCACGATCGACGGTGGCGCATGGTGGCGCGCAGCAGCGGTGATGCATGGCAGCATGCAGAGCGAGCGCCGGTGAGCATGCCGAGGCGGAATCTGTAACACCCTGAAATTTTAAATTTCAAATCAAATTGAAAATTCACGTTAATTTAAATTTTTTAGGATTTTATTTTGCGATTCATAATTTTCAAAAACAAAACTTCATAATTAATTAAACTAGAGAGGAAATTTGACATTTCATGAATAATAAAATTTACCGTGAGAGTGATTGTTTATTTTATTTTCCTACTTTATTACTTGAGTGTTGCTCCGTTTGAAACTCCAAACTCCTTCAAATCCAATCCGAATTCAATTATCTGAAATTCCAGAAAAATACCAAACTTTTTCCTCCCTTTCTCCTTTTCGAGCCGAAACTCTCCTCAGCCTAGCCAACCGCGGCCCAGGTCGGCCTGCCCCTTTCCCCTTCCTTCCCCTCGAGCCGCAGCCCACCACGGCACCACCCCCGCGCGGCCCAACAGCAAGGCGCGGGCCACAGGGCGCGCGGCCCAGGAGAGGGCGCCGCACGGTGCGCATATACCGTCCAAACGGGCCGCCGGCACGGCCCGGCCGAGCACGCCAACGCACGGCCCGTTTGTTTCGGGTCGGCATGGCACGGAATTCATTTCGGGCCGTGCCGTGCCGACCACGTGCCGGGCCGTCGGTCCACGGCACGGCACGAATTATACGAGGCCGTGCCGGCCGGCCCGTTAGGCCCGTTAGGCACGCCGACCCATTAACGTTTAAATGGAGCAAAAATGGTGGAGAAATATGGAGTTTTAGTGGGATTCGAACCTGGGTCTTCTAGTTTCAGACAAGAGACTTACCACCAAGCCGATGATGGGTTGATGTTTGTATAGAAACCATATATATTTTAAATAAGTTATTTTCGGACCGTACCTAAATGGACCAATTTCGTGCTTTTCTAGGCTAAGGCCTAAACGGGCCGTGCCCGTGCCGCCCGTCGGGCCACCCCGTCGGCCCAAGCACGGCACGACACCTCGGACCGTGCCGTGCTTGGACCGTACTTTTTTGCGGGCTTCCGGGGGCCCAAAAGCACGACCCAAATGGCCACCTTTAGATGCGCACGCCAGGGACGGACGTCGTCGTCTTCCTCCCGCATCGCCCGCGTCTTCTTCCTTTCGCTCGCGGACAGAACGCCATGAGTACACCATGCCATACCACAGCCCGCCTCGCGTCGCGCGCCACACTCCGCGCCACGCCCTCCCCGCTCAATGACACGAGTGCGCGCCTCAAGGATAGATTCCTGAGCTCGGCATTATTAGTGCTCATGCCACCATAGCTGGCGTTGTTATCCACCCCGACAAGCTTTCGTGTTTCCCCGTCGCTCCGCGCCTATAAAAGGAACGCACGCCGAGCTCCTCTTCGCACCGGCGCAAGCGCCACCTTCTCTCTCCCTCTGAGTTGCTCGCGATCCAAGTTTTTTCCCATTTTTTCCGAGCTCCCGGCCATGGATGCGTTCCTCTAAAATACTCCACATCCAAGCCACCTCTCTTCTTCCTTCCACCCCAGACGGATGCGCGAGCTCCTCCTTCACCTATTCCCCCTCTCCCCGGCCTCCCTCCCCCTCTCCCCGGGCGCGGCCCCGAGCTCCAGGAGCTCGCCTCCATGGCGGCCAAGCGAGAGGAAGGAGAAGACGCCTTCTGTTTTTCTATTTTGCAAAATAGCCCTCGTCATTTTCCTAAATAAACCCACCCCCTCTCTTATTTGTACACAATTACACTCTAGCCCTTCGGTCCACCATAGACCCATGAACAATCCCCATAGACTCGGTCTATGGATTTTTTCACATAAAATAATGAAGGAAAGTCTAGAAAAATCCTAGCAAATGCATTTTGCATTTAAGCCCCTGTCCTTAGTCTCTATTATGTCTAGGTCCCTAGATTTTTACAAAAAGACCCTCGGTCTTTTTGTAAATTATCTTTTAGGACCCTGACATTTTACAAAATGGTCCCTCCAAACTTTTATATAATTACAAATAGGTCCCTACGACCTTAAAAGTAATTATAGAAAGGTCCCTAGAACTTCCGGACTTCATATCTTTTGATCCGGAACTCCGTTTCGGGCGATTCTTACGCTCACGCGATCGTCCCGACGCGTAGAATCCTTTGCAAGCCACCATAATCTCATCATGTCATAATCTAGTCCCCCATGCCCCCTTTAGTCTCACATCCCCACCGTCAGAACTCCGTTTTCACCGATCCTGCCGCCATTGAACTCCCGAGTTCCGGCATATCCAAACCTAATCCCCATAATCCAGGATCTTGCCCTCCTAAGCTCCGACCTATCCTCGCCAGTCATTGGTACACGCTAAACCTTCCGATCTAAATGGAGTTTTAATTGGAGCTTGATTGTTTTCTTATTTGTTTTATTTTCTTTTTGCATTAGCTTCACGTATTATAAAGGCGGAGAGCCCGAAGGATCCCCAATCTGGAGACCACACCGATGGCCCAAGTCTCATGACGGATTTCGTCGCCAAGCCGAGTAACGACGTGAGGCACGACTACTAAGGATTTAGCGTTGCTGGGCAAGCTCTAACTATCCTTTGATCATATTTATCCTATGAAAAGTAGTGTAGAACCAACTTAGAGCCTACTCTATATTGCTTGCTCTCTTGAGTGCTACTGTTTGCTTTGCATGAAATAATACCTAATTGCTCGGTGGTATATTTCGTTGTTGTTACCAAACCCCGCCTTGATTGCCTTACCACCGCCACCTCATAAACTCCACTTATACCGGCATTAGATGCCTAATGTACCGAATATAGCTATGCTTAGAAGCGCTTAGGAACTTTGCGATGATACTCATCGCCACACTATACCATATATCTATTTTGTGAAAATGGGTGAAAATGCGTTTCGTGGTGTGAGTTGATGGGTGGGTGAATAGATCAACGGTGTTAAGGTGAAGTTGGGTGAGAAATGTTACTGGCCGTGGATGAAACTCCTAGTACTCGGTGTAGAGTACTTGATGATTAGGTGTTGTCCATTTGCGATGGACGAGTGTTTGCCCTGTCATATAAGGACTGGTTCTTCAAACCCCAAATTGGTGATTTAGTGTACAACCACAAAACCTGTTATGGGCGGGATCGTGCACCAAACCTTGGGTTACGCAACAAGAAGTTCCACCGGGTGTAGTAGATGATGGAGGTCCAGGGATCGTTTATTTGGTGAAGTCCGAGTACTTGGCACATATATGGTGAACGGTATGCTTGTGTCATACGCGTCGAATCCCTAGGCATTCGGAGTGGACTTGTGGGCGTGCCTAGTTACGGTGGCAGCATTATGTGCTTACTTGCAAAGAGCGCATAGCTTGTGGGTAAAGTGTACCAACCTCTGCAGAGTGTATAAAACTATCCGAATGTCGATTGTCACGGTATATTGACACGCCAAATCTTGAGCTCTCGTTGATTAGCCACAAATATGAAATCCTTGATGTGTGTGAGTGGACGACCTTGTGCCCGTGAGTTTTGGAAAGGTGTTTGGTGTGGATATTGAAGATCCATCCCTGTTAAAACTTCAGGAACTGGCGAGAAGGGATTTATACTCTCCCCGGAGCCTACCAACTAAAATATTGACAAGTCCCTCTTTCCTTGATATCTATTCTTAGTGAGCCCCGTATTGCTTAGCTGCTAGGGCAAATATCAAACCCTTGCCTATATCCTTGCTACAACCTCCATGCATAATTATATCCTCCGAGTAGTGTTGGAGCTTGCTGAGTACATTATGTACTCACGGTTTGTTCATTGTGGTTTTTAGTGGCAAAACTCCGGAAGAGATAGAGACGGTTAAGTTTCGTCGTATGCTCAAGTTGCGTGGATGATTGAAGTGATCGGTTGTTGCCCCTTTCCGCTGCATACTCCGGATTGTCACCTAGCATTATTTGGTAAGTTCTTCGTATATACTCGTATTTGGTACTGTATGGATTTGAGACTATCTGTTTGTGCGTACCAACTACCGATCCAGGGATTGGTACAAGATGCACAATACCCCTCCGAGGGAGCGGTGTCACGGAATCGGAGGAAAGGGAGGAGAAGAGGTGCCCGCAACCCTCATCATCTCACCGGAGAGTGCGGAGCTTGGAGCTAGGTGTGGCCGGGAAGAGGCTACGGAAGGAGGAGGCGCTCGACGGCTGCAAGAGAGAGAGAGGAAAGAGAGTAGAGAAAGGAGAGAGAGGAAAGAGAATAGAGAGAGAGAGAGAGAGAGAGAGAGAGAGAGAGAGAGGGAGGAAGAAGAAGATGCGATGGCATTTTTTTTTAGAAATGAGCTCATGGTCATTCTATGTGAGAGGCCTTTGGTTTGGTGGTCATCTTAAGGAACCCCAAAATGTTACGGTCATTTTAGCAAAGCCCATTGATTTCACGGTCAAAATAGCAAAAATCTCATCGTTGGGGGCAATTGCACTGGGGATTGAGAGAGAGGGCGCCACGGGTGGGGTGGGGAGAGGGGTTGCGGCGCCGCAGGTGAGGGAGTGTCAGGTTAGGGTTTCCTTTGATAGCATGAACGATTTTTAGTGGCGGTTTACTTGGGCCACCATTTATAGCGGCGGCTCATTTTTTCAACCACCGCTAAAAATATGATCCTAATTTTTGTTGCGGTTGATAATAAAATCGCTGCTGCAGTAACCCTTACAACGCTGCTATAGGGCATTTTTGTAGTAGTGGCTGCTGCAAATATGTTTTGCTTTGATATGCTGCCAGAAAAACTTGTACTAGAATAAAATGCCACGACTGATGGTATATCGGTAGTGAGGACTGAGGAACACTATGTGCAGTGCTCCTAAGTAAGTCCATATTAATTAATAATGGTTTTAAAAAAATAGGAAAACAGGAAAGGAGTTGATCTATAATGATGCAAGTGCGCGAATTCTTTCAGTCAACAACTTGAGGTACCGGATGGCTTGGATTGGACAGCATGTTGATAGCCTCCCTTATTTCCGGCCGGGACTTGCGATTGAGTTGGACACATAGGAGCCCGACTGTCAACACGCGTGCCATCTGGCTCTTGTCGAAATCACCGTTGAGCCGTACGTCAGCCATGTCGAGGACGGAGCTCTTATGGTACGACTTCCGGACAGGACTAATGAGGTTGTTTGGAAAGCCCTTTTCCCGGTCGAGAGACGCTTGGGACCTCTTTCCGGTGGCGATCTCCAACAGAACGAGGCCGAAGCTGTACATGTCCGACGCGGTGCCCACCGAGCCATCGGTACATTGGGGGTCAATGTAATGGTAACTCCCCATCATGGTTGTGCCTCTGAGGGATCCCTGGCCAGGGTCGACCTGCCTCACGAGCCCGAAGTCACCGAGCTTGGCGTGGAACGCGTCATCCAGCATCACGTTGGCGGGCTTGATGTCCAGGTGAATGATGGGCTCGGTGCTGCTGCTGTGGAGGTACTCGATGGCGAAGCCGATGTCGAGGGTGATCTGGTACCTCTCGGGCCAGGTGAGCGACCTCGTCGTCTCTTGCCCGTGGAGGTGCTCGTCGAGGCTCCTGTTGGTTACCAGCTCGTACACGAGTAGGAGCGGCTTGCCGTTGCCGCCGCCGTTGCACCAACCGACGAGCTTCACGAGGTTGCGGTGGCTCAACTGGCAGAGTGTCGTCACCTCGATGACAAAGTCCTTCCTGATCTGCGAATCCATCTGCCCTGTCAACACCTTCACTGCCACCGGCGGTAAACGTGGATCCAGCAGATCTCCCCTGTACACTTTCCCGAAGGAGCCCGCGCCGAGCTTCCTGTCCTCGGAGAAGTTATTGGTCGACGCCGATAGCTCCTTGTACGAGAATTCCTTGGCCACTAATATAGCATTTTTCCAAAGTGAATTGTGTATCAGAATAATTCCATTAATAATTTCCAATTAGATAATTCTGAGTGAAATGCCAAAACCAACGACTTATAGCGCTGGTAGCAAGAGGGATTCCGAGTTTTTACCTGGCAACTCTATCTTCATCATAGCGGCCAGACGCTTGCGCATGATAAACAAAATCAGAGCGGTCACTACTGAACCGGCCAATAATGCACTTGCAACAGATGACAGTATTATTATCCATAGCTTGATACATGGATCTGTACGAGCAGCAATACGTATACATCATTAACGGTAACTATGCAGACGAAATAACAAGTAATAATAGTACAGTTGTTAAAGTACCTTTACGGTACACATTACTACTAGTAATTACTTGTAGAATTAGTAACTATATACTATCAGTAACTATTAGTACTACCAGTAATTAGCACAAAGTAGTAATGATTTTACTCGGGTTATTTTCAGAAATAATATTAAATGGTACTAATATGTACCATAATTTTGAGGGAATTTAATTCGTTTTTTGCAAATTTCAAATTTAAATTCGAATTTCTCAAAATTTAATATTTTCAAATTTAAAAGTTGAATTTCACGAATTTTGAATTTGGAATTCTATAATTTTTTATGTTCTCGACTTTTGAATTTAAGTTTCTCTCTAATTTGAGTTCAATTTTGTGAATTCCAAATTCTTGAAATTTGGGAATTTGAAATTCTACCAATTTCATGTCAATTTCAAAATTGAAATTTACGATTTCAAATTTGATTTTTGTGCAATTAATTCAAATTTGTATGTCACAATCGTGAATTTGAGTTTTCTCAAATTTCAAATATACTGAAATATGCGTAAATTACAATAATACCCTCAAGTACCACCGGCAATTTGCGGTAGTAAATGTGTAGCATAAAACTGCTAGTTATTATAGTGGAGGTACAAGATAGGCTCCTAACCTGTTGAGCTGAATGACCAGGAGATGAGGATGGGACTGTAATTGACGTCCTCCCCTTTGCCCGTCGAAAACCCAATGGCCGCTTCCTGTGGCAATCGTTCCTTCTTGAAATTGACAAGTGCCTTGATGCTCGTAGTATTCCCGTTGGCCAACCGTACGATAACCTCCAGCATATTGGAGGCTGCATCGTACGTGACGTCTGCTGACACGGTACCGGCGGAAAGGTCCCCTTTCGCCAAGTCCCTGATCGGAGTAACTGTCGGAAGAGATCCAGTTCACGTCTATGCCGACGTGATCGCCAGGCACGTCATCGTCAGGGTCCCAGACTGGGTCCAATGGTGGGCGTGTCGAACGAGCGTATGGTCCTTGGCGGTGGGTGGCTGCCGAGGCCGAGGAGACTGCCGCCTGAGTTCGGTGGCAGGCTCGAGGGGAACGGCCCGATGAAGAACGCGGTGCCAGGCCCCTGGGTGGCGTTCACCGGCTGCGGCGGGTTCCCGATGTGTCCACTTACAGCAAACGAGAAGCTAGTTCTGAAGCTGGCTCTCCTGCCGGTGAGGCCGTCCCACAGGCGCACTGGCTTGCTGTAATAGACGCGGGCAGAGCTGTTCTTCCGGTAGGTCCCATGGAGACAGATGACGCCGTTGCAGCGGTTTTCGCTGTCGCCGTAGTCGGGGAGGGTTCTAGACAGAAATTCAATTAACATGACTTTTTTCAGCAGGGCCAATGTGCGTACCTCAAGATCTTCCAGTTGATCATGCCCGGGTCCGGGATTGAGAAGTCGTAGCTGAAAGAGAGCCCTGCGGCGCCAGGGAGCACGAAGCAGAGGTGGGCTTGGAGGACGAGGAGAAGCAGGGGGCTCTTGGATAGCCCATGGCTGCACAAAGAAGAAGCAAGCAATGTCGTTGGCTCAGTTCTAGTGTGTGTACGTGTGGTTACCAGCGAGTGTAGCCACTTATTTATGATTTCTGAACTGACTGCTAGTGGGGAAAAGAAAAAAGAGGGACGTAGTGGTCGTTCTCGTAATCCCATGCTCATGCGCTGCCTTCCGGGAAGCTCCCAACCTTTGTACTGACGGCTGGCTAGGCCTTCCTATTTCGAAGGTCTAGTTCTCTCTTCTCCTACTTAATGAAAAGCATGCTCAGGCATGTTCTCGAAAAAAATGCGCTGCCTTCCGGGAAGCTCCCAACCATTTCCGGTGCCTGGACCGCAGCGCGTCGTCGTCGTCGTCGCGTTGCGGCATGCATTGCCCGGTCGTCATCACGCACATGCGTAGACCCCACTGTGACTTTTGGGAGAATCGATGTGGTCATTCACTGTGCTTTCACGTAGCAATCCGTGTTCCATCCGTGGCTTGGTTGGACGGGGTCAGGTCTGGGCCTGGGATTAGAGAATTAATCAAGAAACTATTAATTAGTTAACATAATGTTTGAAGTGAATCTCAATGGAACTGTCGTGGTAGTGTCAACAGAATGTTTGAAGTGAATCTTAATGAGAGTGTCGTGATAGTATCATGAAGCATTAAATTTGCTTGGCATCACATGAAAGTTAAGAGAGAGAGTGTGTTATGGGATAGCAAATGAATGTCAACATATGATTGGTAGGCTGCACTACCACTTCCATATAGCATTCTTAATGTGGTCCAGCGAAGGGAGAATGAAATGACTGAATGTGGAATCATGTTGTAGGAGGGATAAAGAAATAATGGAAAATACTTCTGAGTAGACTCATTTGTTAGTCTTTCGTACGACCAAGTGTTTTAAGCATTTTAATTGATATGCGAACCACCACCCGAGTGATTTTAATCCTCAAATTTCCTGGTCGTATAAAAATCTAAAAAAACAGCTCTATTCTATAGCAGTGTTCGGAAATAATTAAGGTGGTGCACACCCCTGACGTAAATAATGAAGTAGTAAAGATAAAGACAAATACTAGAAGAAAACAAAGACATCGAGCAGGGCTACCAGTTCATGCACCCAACCTATTAAGTTACTATGTCCCGATCAGTTGTACCTAAAAGCCAAAACTTGTAAGGAAAAGTGTGCCATTAACTGACAATTCAACAATCCTTCTCACGTGTAGCTCTTGTGAGTGTAAATATGAACATAGGAGTGGTACAACGTAACATGCGTCCCCAGAACTTGAACTCAACACCTCCGGCTCGATAGCATGTGAAGTTACTATATACCAGTCAGTTGCACTCAAAAGCCTAAGCGGATGGGGAAATATGTTCAATTCATTTTGTTGTTCATCACCCCCCCCCCCCATGTGCATCGCTCGTGCACGCAAACGTGAAAATAGGAATGACACGACAAAATATGTGGTTGCTAGAACTTGAACCGAAGACCTCCGCTACGTCGGTGGAATCTCTTATTAGTAAGATCATGCATGCAATCACTTTTATGAATTGAGATCATGCATTCAATCCTCCTTTTGGCCGGGAAATTTGTAGTGCAAAAGTAAATTTAAGTGCAATGGTGCAAATAGATGTCTCTAACCCTCGGATCCCGATTGAACTGTCTTAAAGAAGGCTAGTGTCTCCCTGAATCCCATCATTTGTTATTATTTCTCTTAATTGTTCTTTCACGGTCTCTCCATCCTACTTTTGATGAATTCCCTCCACGACCCTCAATCCTCCTTTATCTCTCTCTTCATTGTTCTTTCATACTGAAACCAAACTTCTTGCGGTTCCGGATCTTGGTGCTCGACCGCCTAATGCGCCCTCCCACGTGTGGCCAAGAGCCTCCCTCCGAACCCTCCTAACACACCCACTTGCCTCCTCGCCCAGCTCGCTTCCGCCTGGTGCGCTGCTCATTCACCTCACCCTCGGATCCTTGCGGTGACAAGGCCGCCGTTGTCGAGGATGACCTCCATACATGCTACCTCAAAGCATGCTAATATTTTCTTAGATATTTTGTTTTGGAAATTATATGTCGTCAAACATAAGTTTTTACAGGAATGGTGACATTTACCTAAACCCTTTACATGAAAAAAGGTCCATACAAAAGAAAATAAAAACAAAAGAGTGGAAGGAACAAAAGGACAAACTTAGATGACCCATTATAGTCTCAATTATTATGATCAAAATTGTCCTTTATATGTTCATATCCTTTCTTATTTTTCAGATTTCTTTTGATCAATTCCTAAATTTTTTGTAGCGAACATATGTCGACCGTGATGATAGTTGTTCGAAAATACACAAAAATATATTACCAACACAATTAAAGCACACATATAACCAAGTAGAAATACACCGAGATTAAGTTATTTTAATACAAAGAATCGCTTTCATATTGGAGACAAGCAAGTACTACAAAGTCACGTCACGAGTATACTTGCAGTTCAAGGATTATTGACCAGAAGTGATCTAGCTTGAAAATATTTAATAATCAATAAAATATAATCTATCTTGTATCATATATCACTTTTATTTCATCACTCACGATTTTGAGGCCCAAATGTAAAATCATCCTTGTTTCTTGCCTTCTCCATGTATACCGCATGGATCATCCTTGACATTACATGATCTCCCAATCATCCCGATCGAAGTCCCCCACTTGCGCCCAATCCTCCAACTATTGACTGCCAAGTTGACTTTATTTAATTACCTACACATCACAAGACAAGCAAAATAAAATTTCCTTTCCCCTCTAGTTTCTCCAACACCTTCAATAACTTGGGGTAGTCACAAACATAATAAATATCTAGGGATGAAAATGGTCGGAAATGATCGGTAAAATGTCCAAATCATTTTCAATTTCGTATAACAATTTTGGAATCGGAATCGAAAACGATAGTGTAGGAAATGGTAACGGTATCGGAAATATCGGAAAATCGGAACCGGAAACGTGTGGATGTAGATTTGGGGGCCGATCTGTTGGGTGCCTCTCCGGCAGGCACCATCACCAAACGATGAAACAACAGACGACGGCTTCGCGCACTCATGCGTCGGGAGCTTCGTGTTGGGTGGACCGTGGACGGGGCGAGCTGGGTGGTGGCCGACGGTGGGCAAGGCATCGAGGCGGCGCATTAGCGTTGCGGGTTGATGGCTGCTCGCTGCTGCCTGTGCCTGGTGAGTAGAGTTACATGATGGTGTGTTACGTGAGGCATCAAGACTCTTGGGGGCTTCGTGTTCGTGGGCTGGAGTGTTAAATGTTGAAGCAAGGCTCAATTTCGAAAATTTACTCGGAAATTGTTCGGAAATTTCCGAACAAATATGGAATTCTGATGATTTGATCGGAATTTCAACCAAATTGTTTTCGTTCTGATTTCTGATTTTATCATTCCGATTTCCGATCAATTGCGAGTAAGAACCGACTAAAACGGAAAACGGACAAGAAATTTTCAAAATCGGCATCGGACGGTCCGGAAATTTACCGTCCAAATTTCACCGCTATAAATAGCCTCAAACAATCCTCAAAATGCAACATTTGAAATCAAACAATGAACAAGCCAGTGCCAATTACTCTCGTCACAACATTCTGATTCATGGTACATCGCAACATGATTCCACACAAATGATAACATTCATATAAGAGATAAGCAAGAGTTGTTGCAGTTCAAGGATTACTCAAACATGACTAATAGGAAGACCATATATGGTCTGGCTCGAAATTATTAAATGACTCGATAGAAGATAATAATCTATTTTTATTCATTTCCTCGTCTTCTATTTCTCAAATGTGGCTCAGAAGACGAGGCACTTGAGAAGTTGTGAGAGGCATGATAATGAAGTCCTTTGCTCCACCTTCCATGCACCTGCATAAACCAAGGACAAGTGATTTTCTCTAAGTAGTGTATTCTGATGGTAGATATAATACCAATGGATTGTCAAATAAATATGTTTTACAAACATTTTCTTTATTTCGAGGCGTCTTCATCAATGCCGTTAATAACCACAGGAAGGTGCTTCAGATTGGGAGATTCCTAAGTGTAGAAACGTAAATAACATATAAGGAACCTTATTCAAACTAGTGGTAATATGATAATTGTTTGTTGTATAAAATAGAATCTACCTTCACTTTCATAAGAAGATCATAGCCATTCATATATGACATATAATAATTTGTCAATATCAAATCCACATCATTTTCCTGTATTTCAAAGTTTACAACATAATAAAAATGTCAAATATAGTAAGAATTAGTGTATAACAAATTATCATGAGTCTTGTTGTAAAATAGCTATGACATGAATTATAAATTGTGTTAATATACCTCATCCAAGAACTTCAATGCTTCCTGTGGACCTTTGATAGCAGTCACTACAAATATAAAGGTAGAGGACAAAAACTTTAATGTCAAAGCAAAAGCACGTAAAAAGAAGCCATTGACTTGATCTTGTAATAATGACAGGAGTCACTAAAAATCCACTGTTACAATTTTTTGTACAAATAAATGACATGAATGTACTATTTACATTATGTTTCAAGATGGGTTCAATCAATATAACAAATTTTAGCATGAACGCATGCCACGAATAAATCCTACTAAAGCTCTTAGTTAGATTGCATTCGAGTAAATCACATTAACAAGAAGATAAATATTATTTCAAAAGGGAACAAATAAGAAATTTATGCATCAAATAATTAAGTGAAAAATGAAATTTAAGTACTATAACAACCGTCACACCTCTAACGCCGCAACAAGTTAAGACCTTGGTTATAATGAGAAGAAAAAAGGTAAATCATCAACAACAAGCACATGAGCAGGAGTGGCCATGACACTGCACACAAGGTCCACTAGAACAATTTTCTTCTCTCGAGATTGATATGGTGTTGTTTATATTGCAACAATGTTGAGCAAAGAGAAGTGAGAACATGTGTTTATATAGTGTCTTATACGAGTCATGATAAGATCCTCGAGATTTATAGAATTAATGACGATAACAATATCTTGCAATATCTAGGAACACGACAAACAAAAAGATTTTATGTATAATTGGTATAGCCTATAGATTGCTCATCCGTTGCTTCCATTCAATACATATTAATAATGACTACACAAATAAACAACTCTCAAATCTTGTAAGATGGCAAGCAAGATCTTATACAACCACTCTTTTGTTGATATAATAAAATCAGTATTATATATAGGCATAGTTTTTTCTTATTTTTTTATCCATAATAATGTTCAACCATCTTTCATTTTCATGCATAGAAACATTTCAAGTATTTTTCCTTGTTTTGATAGGCAAACTATCACATCATTAGGCAAGGATAAACATGTCTATCTACAATAAATATAAATTATTAAATTATAAATATAAACAGGCGTGTTGATGGGTTGTGATTGTTTATTTGTAATTCATCTAGTAGAACTATTCTGTGGGTTTGTTTTAAGCACAAGTTAGATGGGTTGGGCTGGGTTGCAAAGTAAGGCAGCGGGCCTAACCTTGATGTCATTGATGTAAATTTTTGGGGGTCTAGATGTAATTTTTTTTTGACATTCTGTCACTCCATACAATCACTACCAGACGAGTGCAAAACATAAAAGAGGAAAATATTGAAAGGCAACACACCCTTTAGTCGAAACGTGCAACCTCAGTTCTATCGCATTGTTCCAAATGTGCGGTTTGGATAGAGTTATGAACATTGTGTTGTTATCCGCGTAGCAGCTCGGAAGAGTTTCAAGAAATATTGGGGTGTCGGATTCCTACTCAAGTTAATCTGCTGGTCAAATGACATCAACTCCAAGGAGATGCTCAAGTACTACAAAGTCACATCACAGTATACTTGCAGTTCAAGGATTATTGACCAGAAGTGATCTAGCTTGAAAATATTTAATAATCAATAAAATATAATCTATCTTGTATCATATATCACTTTTATTTCATCACTCACGATTTTGAGGCCCAACTGTAAAATCATCCTTGTTTCTTGCCTTCTCCATGTATACCGCATGGATCATCCTTGACATTACATGATCTCCCAATCATCCCGATCGAAGTCCCCACTTGCGCCCAATCCTCCAACTATTGACTGCCAAGTTGACTTTATTTAATTACCTACACATCACAAGACAAGCAAAATAAAATTTCCTTTCCCCTCTAGTTTCTCCAACACCTTCAATAACTTGGGGTAGTCACCAACATAATAAATATCTAGGGATGAAAACGGTCGGAAATGATCGGTAAAATGTCCAAATCATTTTCAATTTCGTATAACAATTTTGGAATCGGAATCGGAAACGATAGTGTCGGAAATGGTAACGGTATCGGAAATATCGGAAAATCGGAACCGGAAACGTGTGGATGTAGATTTGGGGGCCGATCTGTTGGGTGCCTCTCCGGCACGCACCATCACCAAACGATGAAACAACAGACGACGGCTTCGCGCACTCATGCGTCAGGAGCTTCGTGTTGGGTGGACCGTGGACGGGGCGAGCTGGGTGGTGGCCGACGGTGGGCAAGGCATCGAGGCGGCGCATTAGCGTTGCGGGTTGATGGCTGCTCGCTGCTGCCTGTGCCTGGTGAGTAGAGTTACGTGATGGTGTGTTACGTGAGGCATCAAGACTCTTGGGGGCTTCATGTGTTCGTGGGCTGGAGTGTTAAATGTTGAAGCAAGGCTCAATTTCGGAAATTTACTCGGAAATTGTTCGGAAATTTCCGAACAAATATGGAATTCTGATGATTTGATCGGAATTTCAACCAAATTGTTTTCGTTCTGATTTCTGATTTTATCATTCCGATTTCCGATCAATTGCGAGTAAGAACCGACTAAAACGGAAAACGGACAAGAAATTTTCAAAATCGGCATCGGACGGTCCGGAAATTTACCGTCCAAATTTCACCGCTATAAATAGCCTCAAACAATCCTCAAAATGCAACATTTGAAATCAAACAATGAACAAGCCAGTGCCAATTACTCTCGTCACAACATTCTGATTCATGGTACATCGCAACATGATTCCACACAAATGATAACATTCATATAAGAGATAAGCAAGAGTTGTTGCAGTTCAAGGATTACTCAAACATGACTAATAGGAAGACCATATATGGTCTGGCTCGAAATTATTAAATGACTCGATAGAAGATAATAATCTATTTTTATTCATTTCCTCGTCTTCTATTTCTCAAATGTGGCTCAGAAGACGAGGCACTTGAGAAGTTGTGAGAGGCATGATAATGAAGTCCTTTGCTCCACCTTCCATGCACCTGCATAAACCAAGGACAGGTGATTTTCTCTAAGTAGTGTATTCTGATGGTAGATATAATACCAATGGATTGTCAAATAAATATGTTTTACAAACATTTTCTTTATTTCGAGGCGTCTTCATCAATGCCGTTAATAACCACAGGAAGGTGCTTCAGATTGGGAGATTCCTAAGTGTAGAAACGTAAATAACATATAAGGAACCTTATTCAAACTAGTGGTAATATGATAATTGTTTGTTGTATAAAATAGAATCTACCTTCACTTTCATAAGAAGATCATAGCCATTCATATATGACATATAATAATTTGTCAATATCAAATCCACATCATTTTCCTGTATTTCAAAGTTTACAACATAATAAAAATGTCAAATATAGTAAGAATTAGTGTATAACAAATTATCATGAGTCTTGTTGTAAAATAGCTATGACATGAATTATAAATTGTGTTAATATACCTCATCCAAGAACTTCAATGCTTCCTGTGGACCTTTGATAGCAGTCACTACAAATATAAAGGTAGAGGACAAAAACTTTAATGTCAAAGCAAAAGCACGTAAAAAGAAGCCATTGACTTGATCTTGTAATAATGATAGGAGTCACTAAAAATCCATCTGTTACAATTTTTTGTACAAATAAATGACATGAATGTACTATTTACATTATGTTTCAAGATGGGTTCAATCAATATAACAAATTTTAGCATGAACGCATGCCACGAATAAATCCTACTAAAGCTCTTAGTTAGATTGCATTCGAGTAAATCACATTAGCAAGAAGATAAATATTATTTCAAAAGGGAACAAATAAGAAATTTATGCATCAAATAATTAAGTGAAAAATGAAATTTAAGTACTATAACAACCGTCACACCTCTAACGCCGCAACAAGTTAAGACCTTGGTTATAATGAGAAGAAAAAAGATAAATCATCAACAACAAGCACATGAGCAGGAGTGGCCATGACACTGCACACAAGGTCCACTAGAACAATTTTCTTCTCTCGAGATTGATATGGTGTTGTTTATATTGCAACAATGTTGAGCAAAGAGAAGTGAGAACATGTGTTTATATAGTGTCTTATACGAGTCATGATAAGATCCTCGAGATTTATAGAATTAATGACGATAACAATATCTTGCAATATCTAGGAACACGACAAACAAAAAGATTTTATGTATAATTGGTATAGCCTATAGATTGCTCATCCGTTGCTTCCATTTAATACATATTAATAATGACTACACAAATAAACAACTCTCAAATCTTGTAAGATGGCAAGCAAGATCTTATACAACCACTCTTTTGTTGATATAATAAAATCAGTATTATATATAGGCATAGTTTTTTCTTATTTTTTTATCCATAATAATATTCAACCATCTTTCATTTTCATGCATAGAAACATTTCAAGTATTTTTCCTTGTTTTGATAGGCAAACTATCACATCATTAGGCAAGGATAAACATGTCTATCTACAATAAATATAAATTATTAAATTATAAATATAAACAGGCGTGTTGATGGGTTGTGATTGTTTATTTGTAATTCATCTAGTAGAACTATTCCGTGGGTTTGTTTAAAGCACAAGTTAGTTGGGTTGGGCTGGGCTGCAAAGTAAGGCAGCGGGCCTAACCTTGATTCATTGATATAAATTTTTTTTTTTTGGGGGGGGGTCAAGATGTAATTTTTTTCTTCGACATTGTGTCACTCCATACAATCACTACCACACGAGTGTAAAACATAAAAGAGGAAAATATTGAAAGGAAACACACCCTTTAGTCGAAACGTGCAAACTCAGTTCTATCGCATTGTTCCAAATGTGCGGTTTGGATAGAGTTATGAACATTGTGTTGTTATCCCACGTAGCAGCTCGGAAGAGTTTCAAGAATTTTTGGGGTGTCAGATTCCTACTCAACTTAATCTGCTGGTCAAATGACATCAACTCCAAGGAAATGCTCAAGTTCATCAATGTCGCATGTTGGATAAGGGGCAGCAAGGAAAGCCTTGCAAGTGCAGGACATGCAATGATATTTTATTGTTTGATGCCCCCAAGTGTCGAAACCAAGTAATGCCATCATAACCAAGGTACTTCCCAGGATCAATGAGTAATCAACAATAATATTATTTGTATATTTCATTTCTAATATTTATCTAACTCAGTTCTGCAACCTTATTCCATTTTGCACTTGTAGGTGTGCATGGAAAGGATGTTGTTTCTGTGACCATGATGTCACCCATCATTCTCTTTTTCTCTGCTAACAATGAAAATGATTAAATGAATGACTTACTCATATTTGGATGGTTCATTGTATAAGCAGAATATTGTATTTTAGTGTGTTATATGATGACACATGATAGTCATGAACCCTATTGTAAATAGCTTAAAATTGGTGGGAATATAAGGTTCTCTATAATGGATTAGTACTATTAACCTTGTTATGTCTATCATCATGTATTGGTCTTAATGCATGTTTTGGCTTTGATGCACTACTTATCTTTGATGTGAAACTTTTCTTCTTTTTTTTATCGAATTTTCAACCAAATGTTTTGAATACAAATAATCATGGTCATTAATTGGGTAGTAGCAAATCACTTCATGTTGATACAGATATCATTTGGGTGAGAAGAATTGACAAATGGCACTTGGGGGAGGCGAAAGAGAGATATGAGTCACACAAGCAAATCAATCGATAAGAGCTTCCTTCCTCTATCGTTGTTCATGTTGAGCCTCTTGCCCCACAGATAACCCTATTCAATTCAGGGATGTTGTATAGCTTAATAGGTTTTTGTGAGGGAAACTGTGCAATTATGTAAATCTAAGTGTTTTGATGCACAATGTTGTAGGATATGATAGGGGTTAAATGGCATTTTCCTGGTAGAGACAAGTATCTTCATACGGACCATATGTTTGGAATATGATGTGACACAACCGGTTGCTTGTTTTCACTAAATAGTGGATTTCCACCCAAGGATGCAAAGGGGCTCCCTGCCTGCTTCACGGGGTCCCAAGCTTCACCGACGCAGGGTCCATCGATGTAGAGGGGCTCCTCGCCTGGCTGCCAACGGTGGAGCGGAGGCAGCCGGAGTTGGAGTTGAAGAAAAACGACATTGCAGGCCTCCTCCATTCACCAAAAATGGAGAGAAAAAGATGAGGGAGCTGCGTAGGAGAGCCGCAAACACTTGGAAACAAGAAGAAGGCAACGGGGCTCACCGGCGACGATGGATTTCGCGAACAAGGGCCGGCGGTTGTGGTGTGCTCGCCGAAGCAAAAACGTGAAATTCGCGTGGCTCAGGTCATGGCTTCCTTGCAATCAGCTCGTGGAGCTAGAGGTAAGTAGGGCGGAGCTCTGGCTGGATGGGCGTGACGGAGGTAGCTCGGAACGGCGGCACGACTGCGAGCGGTGAGCGGCGGCAATGGCGTCGCCTGTTCTACCAAGGGAGGGAAAATGAGGAGGGGGAAAGGGAGTCGTTCCGTCCAAAAATTTGGAGGGCGAGGGCGTCGTCTGACCAGTTGGCCTCCCGGCTAGGAGGCGGGCACCACACGGCGCCGGCCTACGGCGCGGCAGTGCGGCGCGCTCCCGTGACTAGCCATTGGGTGGCTGCAGGCGGGGCCTGCAAGGAATATGCTCCAACATCTTTCTTTTTCCCCTAATTTCGAAATGTGTCTTTCTTCCGCAAAGAAAAATAAAGTTCAAGCATTTCTAAAATTTTCTATGGGTAGAAGAACTCAAGAAAGTGACATGCATGTCAGAGTTTAGGTCCAAACTCTGTCTCGATAAATTATGATAATTCACATAAATGGGGTAAAAGTTAAGCTTGACTGATTTGTTTGGGGTACCAAACCATGGTGAAATTCAGTGAAACTTGGCCTAGAATTTTTTATTGTCATGCACTACAACATATATTTTTGGTGATACCAACTTATGTTACAAAATTTTGAGTTGTAGTTCAAACGCATTTGAATTTGAACTAATTGACAACACAAATCAATTTGCATATCAATGAAATTTCTCATGGGGCTGCTCCTAGACTGGATGCACATTTTAAAAATACTAACTTGCAAAAATTGTGACACATTGGCGGGAGGCTGCCAGAGTTGAAGAGCCACCGTATTGAGAGATATAGTCTAGTCGGTTAGTCGTCCTGCGTGGTTGAACTACATCGGAGCTTAGGAGAAGTATAGCCATATACCTTAAGAGTTTTCAATGTGTCTATCTTAATTCTATCATTGGTTGCAGTTGTGCTCTTCTAGATTTTACGGTCTTACATATGCTTGTTCCAATTGTTCAGTGCATGCCTAAGTATTTATATAATTTCTTAATCATGGTGATTAGGTTATTCCTCTAGATCTTGTATGTATCATAATTGCTTAATGATGCTAGATGTGTATGCTTAGTTGTGACTTGTGACAGGGCTTGATATTTAGGTTTAGATAATTAGTAAAGTAAGAGGCGGCGCATGAGTAGTCGACTGGTCGTGACAGAGTTAGCATAGACCCATCCAAAAGGCATTATTCTTTTACCCAACATCAATGTTCACCAACTGTTTAAAGTGCTAGGTAAGCTAGGATTATAGATGTCACATTGATGCTGCTTCGATGTCGATCGACACATCTTTTCTCCGACTACTAGATGCATGCAAGCTAATTCCAGATGTTTCTCTTTGGTGTACACCCTCCTGCTCACCCGTAACTATAGCTCAGGAAGGTAAGCATCCTCCTGGAGTCGTCCACCGCCCAAACACATTGTCATCATGGGCATGGAAAAACAGTCTTTGAACCATGAACCTGATGCCATCTAGCAGGGTCTTCAAGATGTTGTACACGAGGAGGGACGTCAAAGTTATGCTATCATGGTGCAACCTGATGGCATCGAGGATTTCAAGATGTTGTTTGTCTGTGTCAACATTTTCAATGTACTATATCAATATTTTGTTTATTATGTATTGGCAATTTAGATGTTTTATATTAACATTTTTATGTGAATGTTTATTTCATTTTTGTGAAATATCGGCATATTTTTTTCAAACTATTATATTGCCATAAATGCAATATATTAGATTGAAAATTATTTTTTATGACCTAAATAAATCATATACTCAATTGTAGTGAGATGGAGCCTAATGGGCTGACCAACATGTCTAATGTAGATCACTCTACATATAGGAGGTCACGGGTGTGATGGGCGGGTGTGCACGACAACGTGAGGATCTTCGACAAGTAGCAAGGCAGCAAAAATAGTAGCGGTAATTGGATCAATTTTTATATGTATTGGTTTAAGAAAAAAATGAAATACAGAGAAGAAACGAATTATGGTATATGGAGAGATGATTTCAACTCTTACTAGTGGTATTCTATTGATGATTACCTTTTGTAAAGTAGTTTTGAGGATGGTTTCAGTTACAGATGGTATACTGATAATTGGCCCCAATCTTGCTAAGGGCTCGGCATGGCACGATGGTACTCCTCTGCAACATCGTGCTAGGACACGTCAGGCGTCGTCTTCTTCACATGGGCCGAGAAGCACCGCGATCTAAGCATCCACGGAATCGCGGGGTGTGGTCGGCGTTACTATGGGCGTCCACACAATCTGTGGATGGAGCCTTGCCTAGCCACCATCGCTGTCGCCGTGGAACACCTTCAGAAATATAGTTTTCACGCAAACAATCGAATTCATCTGGGCCACAATGGTCTAGGAATCTCCACGATCCATGTCAAGGCACGCCCAAAAGCGGCGATCCTCCTTGGCATTTGGCCCGTGAAGCACCGAATCGTAACAGCCCACCAAAGTATCGGTGCTGATGCCAGCACACGTGTGCAGTCGTCACGCGCCAGCTTCTGGAATGCGGATCTTGTGGCGCCCTCGGTCGTGTACTAGTCCTTTTTGACGAGAGCACTGCACCAACGGACTCAGACGGCGATGTCATTCGTGCTCTCGCTCTCTCCTCCTTGATTGTTCTCGTCTTCTCGAATGACCGACAAGAAGTGCAAGTTACTCCACTGCTGACACCGCACCGGCTGGGCCCAAAGGTGCCCTGCCCTATAAAGAGGAGGACGGAATCGGCATCGGCGTTGCAGACGCACCAAGTCATATGTACTAATCCGAGAACATTATACAGCAGCAACATCCAGAGTCGTGCAGATCGATCGAAGGCAGAGCAAAAGGGAAATGGCTCCGGTGAAGGTGTTCGGCCCGGCGATGTCGACGAACGTGGTGCGGGTGCTGCTGTGCCTGGAGGAGGTCGGCGCCCAGTACGAGGTCGTCAACATCGACTTCGATACCATGGAGCACAAGAGCCCCGCGCACCTCGCCAGAAACGTACGTTCTATAGTCCCCGGCCGGCCGGCAGCCTCGTCTCGGCTCGGCACTGCTCATCATCCCTCTTTTTCCTCGATCGAAAAGATTTTGTAAGTGACAGCTGATTTGGTACGTACAGCCGTTCGGGCAAATCCCGGCTTTCCAAGACGGCGATGTCGTGCTCTTCGGTAAGCTTGCCTGCTACTTTTCCAAGACGGAGCTGTCATGATCGATCGGATTCCGGCTGCTAATACATACAAGGAAAATTCTGGTTCCTCACTTTCCCCACCTCGTGATGACGAACATTTTCCTTGTCTCTCCTCAGAGTCCAGGGCCATCTCAAGGTACGTGCTCCGTAAGTACAAGTCCAGCAACACTGACTTCCTTGGCGAGGGCAACCTCAAGGAAGCCGCCATGGTGGACGTGTGGACGGAGGTGGAGGCGCACCAGTACAACCCAGCCATCTCGCCCGTCGTGTACCAGTGCCTCATCCTCCCGGCCCTGCGCGGCATCCCCACCGACCAGACCGTGGTGGACGAGAGCCTGGAGAAGCTCAAGAAGGTGCTCGACGTCTACGAGGCTCGCCTGTCCAAGACCAAGTACCTCGCCGGCGACGCTGTCAGCCTCGCCGACCTCAGCCACTTCCCCTACACCTACTACTTCATGAAGACGGCGCACGCGCCGCTCTTGGACAAGTACCCGCACGTCAAGGCGTGGTGGGAGAGCTTGGCGGCGAGGCCGGCCGCTAAGAAGCTCAGCGCCAACATGCTGTGATGCACGAGAGGCTCCAGCAAGAGCGGCTCTCTCCTGCCTTGTGAGACTTCGTTGCGTGTTAATCTGTCAAATGTTGAGTTGTTGCGCTTTGTTCATTCCAATAATGTTGTTGCATGATTGCACGCCTGTGCAATGTGTGGCAAGCTGTGTTTACTTCAACTTTTGCTAAAGAAATCGTCGTAACGTCCCTTTTGAGAGAAAAATACTTGAATGTGTGGCATTGAGTATTCCGTCATTTTCATTTCACTAGCATATATGCACAAGTACGTGTTTTTTTTAAAAAAAGTTAGTAAAACGAAACTTTATACTCATAAAATTATTTGATGTCCATATATAGCATGAAAGAGGTGAAAACCGAATACTCAAAACTAACACAAGTGAACTAAGGTGACATGAGAATCTAGAAGTCTTTTGTTCATACATCAAACCAGCTATGCCAACCAAACTAAGAATCCAAGTGTCCTATAAAAGGAAAAGAAAAAGCGAAAAAAGAATCAAGGTGACTTTGTATTTGTACTAAAATATGAAATTAGCAATAAATAATTATCTATTGCTTTGAAAGAAAAACATAGACTGAGTTCAACAAAGAGAACCAGGTCAATCAACACAGGATATGAATCACAGAATAATAAAATTATAAGGAAACAAGGAAAAATAAAATTCACGTTCTAAATTTGTTCACCAACAACATGACATGTACCTTCATTTTACCAATATTAGTGTGATAATATAGAACTCATGCTTGAATAAATTCAAATCTTCAATGATGCATGTTGCCAACCAGCTTCCATATTTTAGAAAATTAAGGGAATTTACATGCACATGGTACAGAAGCTATGGAATATGTTTTTATTGAAACTGTTCCAAATTCTATTTAAAGCATAGAGTTAGTTCAACAAAGGGAACCAGATAATCAACACAGGGTATAAATCATAGAATAATAAGACATATTATAAAGCAACAAGGAAAAATAAAATTAACGTTCTAAATTTATGTTTGCCAACAACAGGACATGTACCTTCATTTTATCAATATTAGTGAGATAATGTACAACTCATTCTTGAATAAATTCAAAGCTTTAAATGATACATGATGCCAACCAGCTTCCATACTTTAGAAACTTATGGGAATTTCCATGTTCATGGTACAGAAGCTATGGAACAATTGTTTTTATGAAAAAAAATCCAGAATGGCACACATTCTAGAACTTTTAATTCAAATTTAAATATAATTTGAAAAGGTTCAATAATAATAATTGTTCCCTAATTTCTCTACTGTGGGCACAAAATTTTGCTAAGTTTATAAGCTTTTAAAACTAGTGTTTGGAAGGAAAAATCGTTGTGAAGAAAGAATTAAAAAAAAAAGATTATGTGACACACTAAATGCAGGTCCCACAGTGCCATGTCAAGTAATACCATTGTCCAAACCGTCCAGGGAGGAGAAACGAATGGTATTGAAAGTTGAGAAAATCATTCTATCCGGTCATGTAACTGAGAGACCAAACAGAACTTCTACGATAGTTTTTTTTTCGCGGGGGGGGGGCAAATCGGATTTGTTCCTCAAACTAATTTCTAAGCCTTGGGCGCCCTCTAGACATGGCACGTTTGAACACCTCTAATTTTATGTCCCATCAATTTTTATTCTAATTCATATTATGTGTTTGATACAATATTTTAGATAGTATCTTTAAATCTACTCCACTTGAATGTGTAGTCATAAATTTTCTTGTACTTAAATAAAATAATTATTTTTTTATAATAGAGGAAAAATATTATATAGTTAACTGAAACACAAAATTATGTATCAGACATATTATTTACAATGTTAGAACAAAAATGATGTCTCGTGGAAAAATTAGTTAGGTAGGTGGATAAAATAATTGGTATTTTCAAAACAAATTATTTGGGAGCTAGCACAAAATATCATACTTTTGGTACAAAATATGTAGACAACTGGAATTAAAATAAGTTGTTCAGGTGGAACAGGTTGGTTAGGTAGTTAGAACAAATAAATTGTGTTGATGGAATTAAAAGTTTTGGTTTCCCTACTTATTCGTCTCACAGCCTACGGCTAGCTGTCTGTAGCTGCCGTGGACACTAGGCCATCTTGTCACTCTCTCGCTCGCCAAATTGGTAGCCATCTCCTGTCGCTTTCTACGATAGAGTGTTGTTCTCGGTTCCTGCGGCTTGATGGGGACGGGAGCACAACAGGTTTTGGATATTTGTCCTCTGGCTCCTCTCCGCGGCTAGCACAACCATACAAATGCAGGTGCAGCTCGAAGTAGCAAAAATCTGCTGGTGAATTTGCGCGGAAGAGCTTCAGGATCAGGAGGTATGGAGCCAACTCTTACAACTGCTCCTCTCCTGACACAATACAAGATGGGCGAGTTCAGCCTCGCACACAGGTCAGTAGATACAAGATGTTGATGCATATTTTTGAGCTGGAGCCTGGAGACCGTTTCGATTCGATCGCCGCGATGCAGGGTTGTGCTTGCGCCGCTGACGAGGTGCAGAGCGCACGGAAGCTTGGCGCGGCCGCACATGGCCGTCTACTACGGCCAACGGGCAACGCCGGGTGTCCTCCTCATCTCGGAGGCCTGCGCCATCTCCGAAGCAGCGCCTGGCGCACGGAACGTTCCAGGGCTCTGGACGGAGGAGCAGGTCATGTCCTGGAAACCAGTCGTCGACGCTGTACACGCCAAGGGCGCCGTCTTCTTCTGCCAGATATGGCACGCCGGGCGCGCTTCTTGCACTGGTATCGCTTAGGATCTCTTGCTAATAATATGTTATGGTCCCTTTTAAAACACTCTGTTAATAACATGGACAGTACTGTGTTCCACAGAGTTGCAGCCCAATGGGCAGGCACCGATCTCAAGCACAGACAGACAAGTCCCTCCTCAAATTAATCACGCCGGCGATGTCACTGAATTCTCCGCCCCTCGAAGACTGGGAACAGAAGAGATACCGAACATAGTGAACGAGTTCCGCATTGCCGCCAGGAACGCCATCAAAGCCGGTAATAAAATCAGCCGGCTAACACTAATTAATTAAGAGAAAATGATCTAGTAGATATTTTGTGAGCGAGCTAACGCTTTGAGCTGATCTCTTTGCGACTACGGCAAGGATTCGACGGTGTTGAAATCCACGCCGCGAACGGTTACCTGATCGACCAGTTCATGAAGGACGGCGTCAACGACCGCACCGACGCGTACGGCGGCAGCATGGAGAGCCGGTGCCGCTTCGCCGCGGAGGTGATAGCGGCCGTGGCCGGCGAGGTCGGCGCCGGCCGCGTCGGCGTGCGGCTCTCCCCGTTCGCGGACTACTTGGAGTGCAGCGACTCCGACCCGGTTGCGCTTGCCCTGCACGTCATCCGCGCCGTCATGAACCCGCTCGGCGTGCTCTACTGCCACGTCGTGGAGCCCAGGATGCGGGTGAACCCGGAGGACGGCAAGCTCACGCTCCAACACATGCTAATGCCGTTCAGGAGGGCGTTCCGGGGCACGTTCGTGGTGAACGGAGGGTATGATCGGGAAGAAGGGGACGCGGCGGTGGCCAACGGCTACACCGACCTGGTGGCGTACGGGCGGCTCTTCCTGGCGAACCCCGACCTGCCGGAGCGGTTCCGGAACAATGCTGTGCTCAATAAATACGACAGGAGCACCTTCTATACGTCCGATCCGGTGCTTGGTTATACGGATTACCCATTTATTGATCAGATCTAGCTAGTTTGATCAAGTGCTATACACGGTGCCAATTATTGCAGGATTACAAAACTAGGGAGCTGTTTGTGCTCATGCATTTTTGCTTTGATATATGGCAAGGCAACATATCCTATGCAAACCACCTACCCGGCCATCCGGCCTATGCAATCTTTAGAAACTCAAATCAGGATCCTAGGATCTCTAATCGATGGTTAGAGAGATAAATAGCCTAACTTAGCATTTAAACCCTCCACAATTATCTTTGCTGCAAGGGCTCCAGTCCACAGCGTTCCTGCAGAGGCTCCAGTCCGCGGCGTTCCTGCAGAGGCGTCCAGTCCGCGGCGTTCCTTGCGCAGAGCCTCGATCCACCAGGCGGTCTTGCGGCGGCTTCGATCCATCAAGCGTCTAGGCTGGCCTCGATGAGCGGCGGCGGCGCCTTGCAAGTGGGCAGTCCAGGCGGCCGCGCGGCTCGATGAGTCGCGATCGCTGTGGCCTGGATCGGGATCTAGACCGGTAGGGTCACGTGGTTAGAGTAGGGGTGATATGCAAAAATAGATTATTAGCAAAGGTAATGGTAGGATGGTTTAAGTGCTAAGTTAGGCTATTTATCTCTCTAACCATCGATTAGAGATCCTAGGATACTGATTTGAGTTTTCAAAGGTTGTATAGGGTGGGTGGTTTACATAAGATATGTTGTCGTGATATATATTGTCGTCGATGAATGTTCTTAGATGCAAGTTTTTTATAACTTTGTTAGATGCAAGTTTTTTTTGATAACTTTGTTAGATGCAAAGTTAGAGTATACTAGGCAAGGGGTACGCTCCGCCGCGCCAGTTTGGTTAGCGTGCGACTGCAGCAATCGGCATCTCGTGCGGGCCAACACGAACCGGATCGGACAAGCACATGGCAGCGTTTGCACGGTGGTGAACAGGGTACCCCAATGAGATGGGGCGAAACCAAATGAGGCCGTGGAGAGTGCACTGAAAGCGAAACACGCGCACTACAGCGTTTGGCATCGCTCCCATAAGGATAGGGATGGCAATGGGTCGGGTTCGGGCGGGTAGAGCAAATACCCACCCGTCAGCACGAGACAGCGGGTAAAATCCCACACCCGGACCCGGACCCATGGGTAAAAATTCGCACTCGTGCCCGAACCCGTCGGGTTTCGGGTGGGTATCGAGTACCCGTGGGTTCATAGCTTGACCACAACTCGCATCACGTATCACCCTCGTCGAGAAGAATTGCGCCCGCCGCATCGCGCTCTCACCGGAGGTGGCGGTCCAGTCTCCCTACGTGGCGACTTGATGGTGCTCGACACCACCTGCAATCTTCCGGCGAGCTCCTACCTGCAGCTCGTTTGGTGGCAGACTAGCGCAACAGACTAGCGGGCGCGTCGGTGCGAACGCGAGCGGTGGAGGCGATTGGCGAGCTAGCAGTGGCAGCAGGTACGTTGGGTTTCTTGGCTCAGGCAGTGGCTGTTGGCCGTGCGTGCGGAACGGCCGCTCGTCGCTCCGCCGCAGGCATCCACGAAGCTTCGATTCTTTTGAAGTGAAGAGATAAGGTTGCACAGGCTTGGGCCTTGGACGTGAAGACATATGGTAGTCTCGTGATGGCTGGTGGGTACTTCACAATGGGGCTGCAACTTGTAGGCTCTTTTCTTATTGGGCTAAATAACAATGTTTTCAGGAGTTGGGCCATGGAGAATTGAAGGAATGGATTATTTCGGGGACCCGTCGGGCACCCACGGGTGCAAAACAGAACCCGCTCCACACCCGATATTTGACGGGTCGGGTGCGAGTGCCACCCACTGGTGAAAAATAAACCCCATACCCGGCCCTGTCGGGTCGGGTACCCGCGGGTTTCGGTACCCGGCCCGAATTGCCATTCCTACATAAGGACAAGGTGTTCTTTCGGAAGGAGTCTACGATGTAAAAAAACGGTGTGTCCTGCTTAGAAGAGGTCCACGCCAGACTGACACTTTCAGTTATATACTATTCAGAATATAACTTCTTAGGATAAGTTAGAGTATAAAGTATGTCGTATATAATTTGAATTAAATTTAGATAAAAATTTCAATGCAACCAGATCATAATATAATTTATTTTGATACTAATATCTATACAATGAATTTAGATATTTTGCTATTATTTTTGAAGAAGGTTAAGATTATCTAAAAATTAATTTAGTGCTTAAAAGATAAAAAAAATCCACGGACAGAGCCAGGTCAGGCCAATTTTTGTTTTTTTAGATGAGGTCATGCCCATAGTTGCTCTGCCAGGTTAGCCCACGGGCTGACCAGGTCAGGCCCAATATTGGCTTGGCCAGGTGATGAGACCTTGTCCCAATTTATTTTCTCTAGTTTTTAAATCATGTCACCAAATTGTTTAGGAGCATTATAGTTTTTACATTTGGTTAATAGGATGGTTAATGGTACTGCCCAAGTTACAGTAGCACTTGGTCGGATAGAATTTCAGAACTGCAAATACTTGCAGCAAGCCAGGCAAGGAAACTCTGGTGAGTGGGGTGTATAATGATCATTTGGACGTCGTCAACGTTTAGGAAAGGAAATTCAAAGGTCAGGCACTTTTGGTTTCTTCGTCCATGCCCGCCTGAACATGGAAGGAAAAGAGGAAGATGTTAAGCTCAACAACTCGAGCTACAGCGGACGCTCAACGACACTCAAGCTCAGCCTACAACGGACGCTTGAGGAGCCGACTAGCAGCAAGGGGAGGTAGAAAGGGGCCAGGGCGCGGTGAATCTATCGCTTACAAAAAATTTGGCAGACTAGTGTTTAACGGAAGGGTCGCAACTCATTGCACGGTTGACAGCACTGGGCGATATATAACAGGTACAACCTGATCAGATGACAAACACCAAATCACATAACTCTTCTGTGCAATGGAAGAGTCGTGTTATTTGTGAACTTGCAAAATATCCTTTGCAAGTTCCTTCGACGGGAGAGGTCAAAGGGGGAAAAGCAGAGGAAGTACAACACGACTAAGAGAAAATCAGTTATTTTGTGACTTCTGCAAGTAGACAAATATAAATCTGATATATATGTATTGATTTGTCTATAATTGCACAATCTTAGTAGCTGATGAAAATGTGTTTGGCCAATCTCAACGTTATTGAGGTCATACATTAATATTCTTTTGAAAGCTGCCAAACATCACAAAACATCCACTAGCACAACGCAAGGTAATACTCATGGCATACCACTTAAATGCACAAACCAAAACAATGTTATGGTAATTATGTTATGGTAACGATATGTCTTGCAACTAAAGGTTTTAAGGTTATAAAATTTCAAGAGAACATTGTGCACTCTTTACATTCATCCTACAAAGCCCCATAAGTTCCTACACATGCACAAAATATACAGCCAAATTGCTAGTGGTTGTATCAGTCTCTTAACAATTATTCACCTTTATGACCACCGGATTTCATATCAATCTCGATCTCAAGAAGACTTTCAACAGGCTGCCTGCATACTGGGCATTTGTTGGTTTGAATCCTTAAAAGTTGAGCACACTCCGGCACAAACACTGCAAAAATATATAAACAAGAATGTATTATGTTTTACTGATTCTCAACAATAGATAAGCTAAATGGTTTAAGCCTTCAAGGATACACAAGTCCATGGTCTGTAAATAATTATTTTTGTAATAATTATTTTGTAACTTCTATAACTTCTAGCATTCTATTACAAAATAATTTCAAAGGTATGACATGTGAATTGTGATAGAAGTTATATCTTCCAGAAAAAGTGATAGAAGAGCAGGAAATAGTGCAGCTCCTAAGTTCTTCAATTGTTTTATTTCCCGAAAAATTGAAATTTTTATATGCCAATTGAGGAACATTGATGATAGGCTCTACAATTAGGCACGTTTCACATCACATAATGTTAAAAGGTTGCAATAGCAAGATACAACCCTGTTTGGGTGACTTTTGCTTTCAATGCAGCTTTGCCATTTGTGTCTTGAAACAATAATGCAAAACAACATATTAAGCATTCCTACATTAGAAAAGTAGTCTAGTGTTGCACCTAGAAATAAGCACAAAAAAAAAGTGCATCATGCTACAAGTCACATCTGAACATTATTTCTTGTTCTAATTGTCGCAGAAAGAAGTGCAAAAGAATCAAAATTAAGCTCAGTGGACATTTTCTGAACTTGAAAATGGAAGAGAGATACTACACTACGCCTACTAACATGAGAATAGATGTAATAACATTTCAAGGTTTAGTTGTCAATGACAACACACAAAAAACTGTTAGCCTGAATACCCTATTCCTTGCTCCTGACTATTTTAATCTTCCTGCTACTTCTACAACTACAATAACTACCAACAATCTATTGATCAATTAGTGTTCCTTTATATAATTTGAGGGATACACAGGAGAGCCATAAAATCATTTCAAACTAGTTTTGATAGGCAAAGAGTTACAGACAAATGTTGCTTTATCTAGAGGGCACTTAGTGTGACAAGATTAGCTCACCATATGCCGACATGGAAGAATAGTTGTATCTCTTGGTTCTGAAAGGCAAATAACACATTCTTTCCCAGAATCATCCCCATCATTGTCCCTCTCAGTTGTGTTGCCAATACCATATATCTCTTGCAAGACATATCTAGTTCCATTTACCCACAAGATCTGCTGAACAACTCGAACTCCATATTCAGCATTATCTTTTTTCACAAATATAGCAAATTTAACCAGACACTTTGATGTCTCATTCTCGTGCTGGTCTTCTAACTGTTGGTTACTTGACACATCCATTTCTACTTTGAATGCAACAGGGAATATACCACCTTCACCAACCTTAGTTAGTTCAAATTCCTCAAACAGAGAGAGATCAATTCCCGTTCCATGTGGTTGCTTGAACTCCTGACCACGACCTTCCTTGAAAGGTACTGTCACAGGTTTGAGTAAATTTTCTTTTGTAGCCTTCAGGATACACTTTTCATCTTCTTGCGCAAAGAAGTATACAGTCACACTGTTCAAAGGATCAGCATCCACTAATCAGTCTCGTACTTACAAATGGCATACAGATTATATGACATACTAATAAGTGGGTACATGAGGCAGGTGACAGGGATAAGCACACTGAACACATAAATAGATGTAAAGTAAGGATGCCTAACCTCAGGAAGGGATTAAAAAGCCTGGCAGGAAACAGATGCAGGACAGATCGATAGAGTAATGGCTTCCACTGAGGGTTCTAAAGCTCAACTGAATCTAAGCCTGTAGCGCATCATGAGTTCCACTTTGACACATAAATGAAAACTACTAATCTTGATGAATAATTCTAGAATTCTAAATTGCACTCTAGTTACTTTGCACAGCTTTTTGTGAGAAACAATACGATGTCAAGAACCCAATATTAACATATAATCAAGATGGAGAACGTGTGAATTGGCAAAGTAATCACATCCTTTCCAACATAATATGCTCAATTTGTCAAACACAATCACATGACTGAAACAGCCATGGTTCACTTGAGCAGAAATTCAGAATGATATGAGCAATACGATAAGCACGAGATCCCAAATAGTTCAATCCAAGGCTAATTCAACGGCATTTTCACACTCGCAGCTAATCAAGATTCCAACAACTAGCCTACGAGAGATCGAGGCGCGGGGCATGGGGAAAAGCAGCAGCCGGACCTGCCGGGGGCGTCGGCGTCGAAGGAGAAGGAGAGGAGGAGGCTGCGACCGTCATCGTCGGGCTCCAGCCGCAGGGTATCCCCTTGATGTTGACGCCGGTGCTCACTGCCACGGCCCTCTGCCGCTCAACCTGCGCTGGCACGGCCGGCGGCGGCGGAGCGGCACCCGGCGGCCACCCGGGGTACCGATGGTAGTGCTGCGGCGGCACCCGATGTAGAAGGCCCTGAAGATGAGGCGGCGGCGGCGGAGGAGGAGGAGCGCCGCTTCTGCTCCCGATGTTGCCCATCGTCGGGCGTCGTTTCCGTGCTGCCGGACAACGCTGAACTGAACACGTCTTTGTTAGAGATTTGACTTCAACCGAGTCTTCCACGTTTCGGGTTTCTCTGAATTTTTGTTCAAAATCTTAATATCTCTATGCTAAACCTTTTACTATTTCAATTTGTTTTACTTGGCAGCAACTTTAGTTTCGAAATAAACCAAATCGCACTCTACAAATAAAATTCTAATTCCAACTTGTTATGCTGTTGCATAGTTTGGAGGCATGACCAAATTCTATCTTTTGTACACCACTCCAAGCAGGTTTTCATTGAGAACTGGGGGATACTTGTACTTTCGGAATCTCCAACTTTTATTTTAGAGAAAGAAGAATACATGTTGGATTGGAATATTACCTCTACAACCCTAGAAGACACCATTTTTAAGATCCACGATGATGTCTTATAGGGCTGCAAATTATATTCGCTCACAGAATAATCTGAATCATAGATATTCACAAAATGAATCTCTTTTGTATATCATCAAACAAAAGAAAGGAAAAGATAATGTCATTGTTTATGCTTTGTCTAAATGCTGTACTTTTTTTCCTCAACTTGATTGTAAAATTTTTGGACTTGGGCAATAAAAAAACAATGTGCTTCTAATGTTAATGTATTGCTGAATTGAAAAAATGTCATACCTAGAATAAATTTGTTTCAATTTATAGTTTCTTGTTTAAATCTAACTGCCAGGGCATTCAAGTTAGTTTTGCCTTTTGTGGCAAGAGACATGGAGGAGGGTTGATGATTCATTTTGGCATTAAGAAGATGGAGGATGTTTTGACCACACATTTCTTTTGACCCGGGCCGGATGAAAAGAGATATACAATAGTTCATTGATCTCTACACCACATGTCAAAAAGTCTAAGTCTCCCTTGAATCCACATTGTTTATATATATGTTAGTTCATGTTCATTCTATTTAGTGGATCTTTCTATTAGACTTTGTTTTAGGACTGCCTAGGACCAAGAGAGAGAGATGTCATTTTTGTTGTTGTGCATTGTTTTTCTAAGATGACACATTTTATACTACTAGCTACATGTCCGTGTGTTGCAACGGGAGGTAAAGTACTTAGTAATTATCAAAAGTAAGTTTGCACTTTATATCATGTTTGTCTGGAATAGTGAATCCAACTTGAGACAATTGGTTGGTCAACAAAAAAAGAGATGATGATCAAATTTCTCATAAAACCATGACGAAAGCATATCACCAATAACAACTCCTAATTGTCACATAAAACTTTATTGATTTAGGTCAGTTGATAAAACATCCCAAGAAAGCTATCAAGAGGCCTCTTTTAATGCACGTTGCGACAAAACAAAACTATCCCAACATTCAACTCTACAATTCTTAAATGACAATAACAAAGAAAAAATCTAGAGTTACAAACAACTGTAACTTTAGATTTAAGTAATTGAACAAAGAAAACATAGAAGAGCTCCAGCTAGAAAAGAATAAGTTGAATGATAGGATAATCAAGGCTTGCCAACTATTTACATCAGCACAAGTTCATATTAAAACAACTTGGCCGGACAGCTAGCTTAATCTCTTCTGTTATCCCTCAAAAAGATATACTTTTTCTAAGAAAGCAAAAAAGGGTAGACTACAACATAGTTAGGTTTCTTCCATCAAGGCAGCAGGTGTTACGCATGAACTTGAATTTGGTCCGAAAACAGAGAAAACAGTATAATTCATATTCCATCCTACCTTAAAATTACACAGTTTCACTCATCTTGTACAAACCTGCTCCAAGAAAAATATATCTGATGGAGATCTGCAATCGCTTCAATTACTCCATACATGCATTTTACGATCTTCACTATTCCTAAGAAGGTACAAAGGTTGTATGGCTATATTGTTTTCCTCAACACCACACTAGAATATGAAATAAAACCGAAAGGAAGACTCTAACACTTACAAACCTTATAAGGTTCAGATAAGATTGAAAATCACACAACTAAGTACTTTAAAAAATACCAGTGCATCCATGAAATAGTAAGCAACTGCTTCTAATTCATCAAGCAATTCATCGACCTATGGTAGCATGTCAACGAACCTTTTCTTGGAACAGTGCAATGTGGCAAAGATCAGAATAATGTCAATGCCTTTTCATGTTCAGCAGAAATAGAAGAAAAATTACAAAGAACAGAATACCAACATCAAAAAATTTAAAGCTAAGGTTAAATGTAGAAGCTACAATTCGTCTCGGAGGCAAATTCAACAGAACAAGAAATTCTAAAAAGAAAGAGCTGAATGATACTTGGAGTGCCATTTCAACTTCCTTTAGTTTTAATAAATGGCTATCCCTTACACTAAGTCATGCCTAATTTTTTTTGCCTAACCAGTGACCAATATGAAAGAACTACCCTGCCTAAGCTTGTAGTTTCTTTGGTTCTTCTACAACATCATAATCCTTTGAGACATCTATTCCAATCTTTCCACAATGTGATTCTTACCAAGACATATCTAACTGAAAAGCCGGATCCGTCACAAGAGCAAAATCAAATAGCAAAACAGTTATGCACATCTAACCTCCACACTCAACTTTCAAATTGCAAATCATAGAATAATACCATGAAACACAAGAAAGCAAGACTATGGTAATGTGAACGAAAGGCCAGACCTTCTTTACACATCTCTGTTTGATTTCCATAGAGTTGTCCATACTTGAAAGATACATATTACAAACTACTACGGTTCCCTAGCAAACTAGCATGATACTCGTTGTTTAGAGTATGATCCATCGGACGCTAGCATGAAGCAAAGAGGTGAGAAGCTTTACCCTTCCTCTAAACTCCAAGCTCAAGATTCTCCATCTGGATATTGCTCTTGAGTGGCACGTACTCACCAAGGTAGCCTCCGAGGTGCTCATACAGCGCGTTCCTGCCAACTAAAGTATACAACCCAAGATTTTGGAGCACAATAAAAGATCCTGAAACCAAGATTCAGAGAGAGAGAGAGAGAGAGAGAGAGAGAGAGAGAGCTAACCTGCAATGGACCGGCGGTCGGGGGTCGCAGGTTGTGGCGACGTCGAGCAGCTAGGGTTGCGAGCGGCTAGGGGTGCAGGCGGCGGCGGCTAGGGTGGCGAGCGTCGGAGGGCTGGGGTCGCAGGCGGCTGCGCTGGTGGTGTCGCGGCGACCGGCGTCGCAGGGCGGTTCGGGAACGGGTTGGGGTTTGCAGCGGGAACGGGAACGAGGTGGAGTGTGGGAGGGGATGGCGCGAGGTTAAAATTTTCAGAGGGTATTTTGTTTCGCATGTACGGACGAAGATCGCAGGTGCCGAACGAAGGTCAGGCAGATGGAAATAGTAGAGATTTTAAGTAGTAGAGATGTCATGAGAATGAAGATATAGTTCATATTGTTGACCCTCTTTTTCAAAGAGATTGTACGTTTGCATGGCATGCCTTCTACTGTTGTTTCAGATCATGATGCAAAATAAAATAAATAGTCCCTTTTGGTGCACACTAATGTGTAAGTTGGGCACAAAATTGTTTTTTTCTACAACTTGTCACCCACGAGACTAATGGAGGTGAACTACACTTTGGAAGAAAAAAATCAAAAAATAGATCGGGGTTTCCCCTATGACTTCAGTCAAAAAATACACTTTGGGCATTATGTTGAGAGCTATTTTAAAGAAACATTGGAAGTAGGGGCAGAATGTTTGCCTCATGTTAAGTTTGGATATAATCCGGCAACAGATTCTACTATCAAGGAAAGTCATATTTAGATAGTCTATGATTTTGATCCCCGCACTCCTCTTGATATATTCTTCCTCTAGCTTTTAGTGAGAGAGTTCATAATGATGCAAAAGAGCCTGCTGATTTTATTTTGCAAACGCATAAATAGACTAAGCTTAACATGGAAAAGATGAATGAAAAGTATAGAGTTGCTAGTAGTAGGGGTATAACGGAAGTTAAAGTTGAAAAGGGAGATTTAGTGTGGTTTCATTTGAGAAAAGATAAATTACAAGGTCTAAATTAATGCCTAGAGTTGATAGTCCCTTTAAGATTATTATTGTGAAGATTAATGAAATGCATATGACCTTGAGTTGCCTCCCGAGTTTGGAGTTAGTCTCACTTGTAAAGTTTCACATTTCAAACCATACGTAGGATAAGAGGATGAGCTTAACTTCCAAAGGGGAAGGATGACGGGGACATCATTCATTTGAATACACACAATACTCCTCCTAATCTTGACTTGCATGGTCCAATGATTAGAGCTCATGCACGTCAATCGAGTCCAAGAGCAACCAACACTAAATCGAGACACCCATGATGCATACGGGTTCAAATTTGGTCGTTCTACCTTTTCTTTTTGGAAATCTAAGGAAAAGACCTTTCCATTGGCACTAGCTGCATGTAAAAATGCATTCGGAGTCAACAAGATAAGGGAGAGTCTAGAATTTGTCCTATTGTTGTATCACCTTTATTTGGCCTTTGGGCTATATATTCAGTTGAGCCTTAAGCATACTGAGAGGGTCTTGCACAACCATAGAGTCTTCATATACAGCCTCCAACAATTTCTTAAGTTTTAGGGTTTTGTTTAGATTAATTCTATCAAGATAGCTTTTGTCGACCATCGGTTTATGAGATCCCAAGAAATCATTCATCTACAAATTTGGTTCATTCTTTATTATTCTTACTTGTGTTTATGATTATTATGTACGGATTAACCTTCATGCTGAGGTCAATCGTACAACACGGGTTGATAACCGGATGAGACGTTGTGTTGCGATTGTGGGGTTTGAGATGTGTTGTTCGAAGCCGGATCAGTTTGTCTATCTGCTCCACCTTATTCGAGATGATCAAAATCATAAGATTGGGAAACCTTGTTCATGTCATCTAATAAACAAACCAATGGTAGCCCACTACAAAAAACCAATAGAGGCTGAATATGTATGCATTCAGTTTAGTGGCACTATTGCTCACAATACATATGCAACTCAAAGAGTGTGAGACCCTTTCTATTTAACCGTTGATGTTCTTGAGGATGTTGGCTCACATGTCTGACCATTTTCCTTGGGAAATTGCCCTATGTTGATTTGAGAAGTGAAGCTGGTAGAGATCGTGTGGCTACATGCTCCTGCATATCACGGTTCATCAGCAAGCCAAGTCATGATTTGAGAGTTTTATTAGTTATCTATTTGTGCTTATTCCAATTTCCTTCTCACTAATAATCAATCAAGTATAAATTATTCCTATTTCCTTCACAAGTAATAGAGTAATGGTTCAATAATGTGCATACAATTCCTTCTCACTATCATACATAAGTAGGCATGACCCCTGATTTTTAAACCATTTTGGATTGTAGTCACAAAACTTAAAACTTATGTATATCCAATCAACCAGTTAGTTTGGTTGTATGACATATGTAAGACAAAATCATTTAGCATTCAATATGTGTTTGACCGTATGAAAAATAAGATAGTATGATAAAGTAGAAGTTTCTACCTACATATGGTACAATTTTACAAGATGATGATTGTTATATCAATATGGTAATTTTTAGATTTAGTGCATGATTAATTGGAGATTCTTTAATGACGGTTCATATTAGCAATAAATGTACACTAGCAGTAGGTACGTACCATACAACCATGCAAATTGGCAAACAATTTGAGTCTTGCCATCACGACACTTAACCACCCTATTTGTGTGGGCCCACATTTCTAGTTATATTGGAAGACAAGGGATAGATCTAATACAACATGGTAACTGGAAGAGTTACACCAAACCAATACGGGAATTGGCAGATATACCACAACCAACATGGAATTAGAAAGGCCATGTCCAAACCAAAAGATAATCCACTTCCAACTCTCCTCACTTCTATATAAAGCAAGAAAGATCCCATGCTAGAGTAAGCCATTCAGAAGGGCAACAAGAAGTGCAACACAATAGCCCTCAACACACAACAAACGAGGGAACAGAAGAAAAAGAAAGAAAGGCAATTTTGTCGAAAACTGGTGGCTTGAAACTGATCATAATCAAGCTATCAGAAACCCAGTGGCTTCGAAGCGGAGGTCCTAAGGTGCTTGTATGGACACGAAATATAGTGGGCACATTCTTCATATACATTCCTTTGATTTGGTCTATCGGCTTAGTCATTGGTTCTTGGGAGCATCAGGGTTTGGGAATGGTTTTATCAGTTCGGGTCTCTGCAGTTTCAACACAGAATAGTTTTAGTAAAAGAATTTTCATGGGTGCTCAAACATTGTTGGATTAAGCTGAAATTTGGTCGGCACTTGTGGGACATGTTGAACTACCCTCCTACCAAATTTCGTGCCCTTTGGTCCTGCGTGTTGTGCGTTATAAACTAAGTATTTGCCTCTTGTAACTGTTGTTGTTGTGGCCAAGCTTGTTGTTTGATTAAAATGTTTTTGGTGTTATAATACTCTGCAGGTTCTAGATAAGACTCCTTTGTACCCACTATTCACAATAGTGAAATTTTGGAGTGGATCGATTGGTACCATGGCTTGTACTCTGCACATCGAGGAGGTTTTGTTCGTAAATAATCGTGTCACTTGTGCAAGTGTTCTCTCCCTATTCCAGTGCTCACTTTCTGTTCATGTTTTTTTTTCTTTTTGTTCAACATAAGATGAATTTGGTGCTAATTACCACCGGTCTCTCCCAACATTTCTTTCTCCCACCATTTATTCGGACCTTATGTTGAGTTAACCCTTCTAATTCATAGTCTCCACGACAGAAGTCCATGCAATTTTCTATCTCATATTTTGGTTTCTAAGACTGATCAAAATGCAGCTCTTGAATCTCTCCATATGCCTTGAATGCATGTGGATGCAAATAGAGCCGAGACCAGTTAAAAGATGTATCTGTTTCTGGTACTATTTTCTAACCATTATGTTAACTCTTCCCATTATTTATTATATAAGATATCTGAATAACTATGGAGATATAATTTATTCAATAATACCAATCCACCCTCTAGTTGTTGTTTAAAGTCTAATTTTACATTTTAGATTGATCCGATGGGTACAAGGTCGCCTTGGTAAGATAAATAAGTGCAACTTTTCAAGTTCTATATGTAACGGTCCGGGACATGGCAACTGCTACTTCAACATGAATAAGTAGGTATGCATTAGATTAAAAAAATACAAGTTCCTTGTGGTTTACAGAGAAGTCCTATGCTTTTCAAGAAACCAGAGGCACATCTCAAAGCATTCTTGTTAATTGTTTTGTTGCCCGTGGAACCCATCTGGATCCCAAGTAGACTTTGAACCATCTACAGCGTGAATGATTTTAATTTCACACCATGCTTCGGTTTGCCGGTGAGATTGCTCACCACAACAAATTTCGGCTACCACTGTCATGTTGTTGTTCTTTTGGGCTCTGCAATTCCAATCAATATACTGGAGCGACAGGTGCAGGCATGGAAGTTGGCAGCCCTGGAAGGCAACTGCAGGGCAGCAAGTCAAACGCTGGCATGGACAAGGGAAATGCAGCTCCACATTGCTATGTGCACACAAGGTTTATTGTGACCATTGATTTTGAACTGTAATATCTCGAAATATGTGCGCTACATCAACCTCTCTCCTCACATGATTCTGCTACTAACATTGATCCGTGAATCAACGGCTAGGATAAGTCTTGTGTGCACAAGGAGCTGTGGAATTTTCACTTTCACAGTAGGTATGAAAACCGTGGGAAATGCCATTGATGGTTAATGGTAATTTGGTCTCAGATCCGGGCTCAACGGACCGATGATTCACTAACAGCAAAATTAACGTGATTAACAGAGTAGTTAACAGAAATGCTTTGAGATGTGTGCCTCTTTTGTTTCAAAAAGCAAAGAAGCACTTATGTTACATGTTTCTTGAATGGTATTCAAGTGGAAATAGAGCTCGTAAAAATTTGCTCTGTGTCCCAATAGGATAAAATTTGTTGTCACTACACCAAGATATATTTTTACCGACTTATAATAGCTACCAACTGTGAGTTGGTAAATGTGGACGACACATCATGGGTCGGTAATTCTATATTTACCAATAGACCATAGGTCGGTAAAAAATTCAACATGTAGCGTGCAACCGTGGGTCGGTAAATGTTGCACCTATCATCCCACGATCAGACGGGAAAAGATGTCGGACGGTAAAACCTTTACCGACGCCACTTACAACGACTGATTGCATAAGTCGGTAAAGACATTTACCGACCTATGGTAAGTCGTTAAAGCGGCCTTTAGCGACTAATGATGAGATGGTTATACCGAACCGTGGTGTAGTGTGTGTGTTTAATATTATTCATAGCATGTACTTGATAATTGTTGCAAATTTGACTTTTTTATTCGATTATGCCCATCACTACATGCAAATGTCCTGTGGCAACGCGCGAAGTTATTTACTGGATTAAGTAGAGCGTATGGGTTCTTTGCTAAGTATATATAATGTATTATAAGTAGTTCATCTACACATTGATTTTATTAATTAAGTATTGCTATAGATTTGTGTGAGTTGGTTTCGACTGGAGGCTTGGTATCAATCACAGCCAAGAGCATGGTGTGAAAACAGTCGAAGAGAGCAGGCCCAGTCTGCAGAATCGTGTCTTTAACTTGACTTGTGGTCCAGTCTCCATCTGCCATGCATCCACCTGCATGCAACTTTGCCGCGGATGAAATGCATGAAATAAAGCTGCTAGAGTTGTCAATTGAAGAGCGAGGTTAGATCAGAGGACGACACGAGCTAGGAGGAACAATTAATCAATCGGCATGGCCAATACCAGCCTCGTGAACCTCCTCCTGATGGAGGTGGCTGCCATCGCCAGCATCGTCCTCCTTTCGATCCTGGTGGTGCTGAGCTCGTACCGGCGGCGGTCCGGGCACCCGGCCCTCCGCCTCTTCGTGTGGGCCGCCTCCACACTGTTCCTGCCGCTGGTTTCCTACGCCGTGTCCGCGGCGGCCAAGTGGAACGCGGCGCGCGTGCCGCTCCTCCTGGCCTGGACCGTGTTCCTCCAGATCCTGCGCAACACGATCGACACGGCGCGGTCGTCGTCGTCGGCGATCAGCAGCGGCGGCGGCGGGTCCAACGGAAGCAAGTTCCGGCCGTCGGTGGAGCAGCTGGCGAGGATGGGGTGGGTGGCGTTCCTCATCATCAGCAGCGGCGGCGAAGCCGGCAGCCCGCAGCTCACGGGCGTCCTCCTGTGGCTGTGGGTGCTCAGCCTCCTCAAGCTTATCCACCGGCTCGCCGCCGCCGAGCTCGCCAAGAACTCCTTCGCCGTGGGCCTCAACGCCTACCTCGTCGCCGACTACATGAAGCAACTGCACGGCCAACAGCAACAGGCACTAGGCCGAGGAAGCGACCACGTGCCTCCTTACTTCGTGATGGGCGAGGAGAAGATGCACATCGAGGCCAGGCCGCGGGGGTACCGCATTGGCTCGCGGACATCGTCGTCGTTGCCGGTGGACGCCGGGCACGTGGTCACGGTGGACAGGATCTGGCGCCTTTCTTCTTCCGGCGACCCATTGCTTGCGTCGTGCCCGCACGTTAAGGATCTCTGCCTGTCGTACGCCCTGTTCAAGCTCCAACTGCGGCGGTTCATCGGGTGCCCGCTGGCCGAGGCCGGCTGCCCAGGAGCTCTAACGTTCGTGCAGGAGTCGCTGCTGGGCAGGAGCCCGGAGGAGGTGTTCCGCGTGGTGGAGACGGAGCTCTCCTTCCTGGCCGACTTCCTCTACTCCAAGCTCACCATCTTCTACGCAAGCGGGTGGTGGTTCCCGGCCATCAACTCGTCGCTCGTGGTGGCCACGTGGGTCAGCTGCCTCGCCGTCGGCGGGGCCATCGTCCACGACATGGTCAGCCCGGGCACCGCGCTCGCCGGGGACTACGAGGGCCTCCGCAACTTCCTGCAGCACCACGACACGGTGTTCCACGCCATCGTGGGGCTCGACGTGCTCGTCTCCGTCGCCTTCATCGTGGCCATCGTGTTCACCGAAGGGTGGGAGGTGGCCGCCTACCTGCGGTCCGACTGGATCAAGGTGGCCACGGCGTGCGAGTACGCGCGCCGCCCGGCGTGGCGCAAGTCGCCGTGGGCGCGGCGCAGGCTCGGCCGCGTGCTCCGGCTCAGCGCCATGCAGCGCTGGGACGACAGGTTCGACCAGATGTCCATCCTGCAGCTCAGGTTCTGCTACTCGGGGTGCGTGTCCCGCCAGGTGGACCGCATCGCCAAGACGTCCGTCCCCGTGCCGCCCGCGGTGAAGTCCGCCCTCGTTCACACGCTAAGGTCAAACAAGGGCACGCTCGCCAACGGCGAGCTCTCCCTGCGACGAAACGGCGTCGCCGACAAGCTCCTCTGGGCCTGCCGAATCTACTGCACCACCACCGGCGAGAGCAGCGTGTCCGAGCAGATCCTCGTGTGGCACGTCGCGACAAGGCTCGTGGAGATCAAGCGCCGCTCCGGCGGTGGAGACGGCGACGACGAGGACGGAGAGAGCGACGACCACGTGACTGTCGCCACGCGGCTGTCACGTTACTGCGCGTACCTGGTGGCGCTGAAGCCGGGCCTCCTGCCGGACCACCGCGCCTGGACGGAGGAGCTCTACGAGGGCGTGGTGGAGGAGGTGGCCAGGGTGCTCGCGCGCTGCGCCGGCCCGGTGCTGCGCTACGACCGTGCCGCCACGTGCCTCGCCGGAAGCATGAACGACACGCTCAGGAAGGCGGCCAGGCTCGGGAGGCAGCTGGCGGAGGAGATCGGCGACGAGGACCTCACTTGGAAGGTGCTCGCCGAGTTCTGGACCGAGCTCGTCCTCTACCTCGCGCCATCGGAGAACGTGACGTCCCACGCCAAATCACTCAAGCGCGGCGGCGAGTTCATAACCGTGCTCTGGGCGTTGCTCGGGCACGCCGGCATCGTTGATCGCCCCGGCCGAGATCATTGCTGACATTTCACTCGATCTCTGACCACATTATTGTCCTGATGATTTCATTAATTTATTTTTTGTTTGCCTCTCTGAAAGAAACGTACGTATATGTAATAAATAGTTCCTCATTATATCCGTCAAATCTCATTGTACCTT